>PITA01005990.1:0-104673 GCA_004023965.1 Spilogale gracilis
CGTGTCTTGAAAGAAGTTGCTGTGGCCGATGTCAAAGAGGTTACTGCCTATGTTCTCTTCCAGGATTTTGATGGATTCCTGCCTCACGTTGAGGTCTTTCATCCATTTCGAGTTTGCCTTTGTGTGTGGTATAAGAGAATGGTCTAGTTTCATTCTTCTATATGTAGCTGTCCAATTTTCCCAGCACCATTTATTGAAGCGACTGTCTTTTTTCCACTGGATATTTTTTCCTGCTTTGTCAAAGATGATTTTCCCATAGATTTGTGGGTCCATATCTGGACTCTCCATTCTGTTCTATTGGTCTATTTCTCTGTTTTTGTGCCAATACCACGCTGTCTTGGTAATCACAGCTTTGTAATAAAGCCTGAAGTCAGGTAATGAGATGCCCCCAGCTTTGCTTTTCTTCTTCAGCAATTCCTTAGCGATTTGGGGTCTTTTTTGGTTCCATATAAATTTTAGGATTGTTTGTTCCAACACTTTGAAGAATGTTGGTGGAATTTTGATCGGAATGGCATTGCTCTGGGCAGTATAGACATTTTGACAATGTTTATTCTTCCGATCCATGAGGATGGAATGCTCTTCCATCTTTTTGTGTCTTCTTCAATTTCTTTCATGAGTGTTCTGTAGTTCCTCGAGTACAGATCCTTGACTTCTTTGGTTAGGTTTATTCCTAAGTATCTTATAGTTTTTGGTGCTATAGTAAACGGAATCGATTCTCTGATTTCACTTTCTATTTTTTCATTGTTAGTGTATAAGAATGCAACTGATTTCTGTGCATTGATTTTGTATCCTGCCACATTACCAAATTGTTGGATGAGTTCTAGTAGTTTGGGGGTAGAGTCTTTTGGGTTTTCCACATAGAGTATCATGTCGTCTGCAAAGAAAGAGAGAGTTTGACTTCCTCTTTGCCAAGCTGGATACCTTTTATTTCTTTCTGTTGCCTGATTGCTGTTGCTAGGACTTCTAACACTATGTTGAACAGTAGTGGTGAGAGTGGGCATCCTCAGGCAGGATAATTTTTGTTAGTTATAACTGAATTGGAAATTATCATTTTGCTTTGTGTTGTCACTTAAAGGTGGATTGACATCAAGAACTTCTGGACATCTTCTTTACTCTTACATATAATTATAACAAGTATGGAAATCCCTGGCCATTTAACCCTGTGTAGTTGTGTTTGCAATATGACTGTCAAGGACAGAGAAACATCCTTCCAAACACAGGACCCTTCCATTAATACCTGATGATTGGAGGTCCAAAGCTAAATCTCTCACTTACTTCACTCTCCTCCAGCTTCTGCTGTAACAGTATCCATTGGACAGCTTTCCTCTTACTGATAATAATAAGGCTAGTTCTACTACTGTCTTACATGTGGTAGGTAAATCTTTCCTCTCACTAAATCCATGACAACCAGTATCTTGAAACTACTAAGATTTCAGCACTATATTCATAAAATTCAAAATATTCACACAGATCTGGTTGTTTCCTGTTCTTATGTTTTTCTTCAATTTATATTTATATAACTGCATTGTGCATTTTTAAACTGAAATTCAAATCATTTTCCTATTCCTCACAGAATCCAATCTGTATTTCAAAAATATTTGCAACAATCAAAAAATGGGAAAAATATTTTGTTATTAAAATAACAATCAGTATTTTTAAGTTAAATATATTTTCTAGTTTGGGGACTCACTAAAGAAATGCTAAGCAGTAAACTTTAATCTTGTTTAATCTACTAAGCCCAACAATGATCTCTCAGCCATTAGACACTCTCCCCAAATCAAGAACAAAGAAATACCTCTGTATAGCCTTTGTTATTCAGCCCAGAAGTGTTCAGAAGATGTGCATTTGTGCCTGTGTGTGTAGGAGTACTATGTCCTGATCCCTTGGAAGCTGTTAACAATTGTGCATGCCTCCCACCCTCTGAAATTTTGTTATACATTCTTCTATTCCCCTTTTAACTCTTCCCAACCAGCCTATCACCTCAGAAGAACTGCTGCCAATTTCTTGTATCCATCAGTATATGAAAAATTGAGAACAGTAGTTATAATCTCCAATGTCAACATTAAGGATCACAGCTGAATTTATGCTGAGACTTCTAAGGCCTTCATGGTATTTTTCCATAAATCATAACTATTCACATTTATATCTATTTCTCCCTATGGAAAAAAATCTTTATAGTTGTGTTTTCATGAGATTCTTTTTTGTACTCTCCCAACTTTTTTGACAATAGCAATCATTTAAAAATACTTGTAAGATGAATGAATGAAAGAAAGAAGTGAAAGATTTAAGTAAGCTGTCACTTTGGGATGTAGAAAAATTTCTTTTCCTGGGGACATATCAATATTTATTTCATGTCCAAAGAAGTTTTGCTGCACATTCCATATGCAGTAACTTGTTTATCAAGCTCTGCAGGCTTGTAAGAGGCAATCACCCTGAAAGGGTTGTAGGTTTTCTGGCCCCATTAACCGAAGGAGTATAACTCTCAGTTACATATTAGGGATTAGAATTCAATAGGTTCACAATAGTCTAGAGCATCTTGGAGAATAAGATTGTATTTGCCCTAAATTTAGGTTGGAAAATAATGAAATTTCATTCTGGGCTTTAAAGATACTTAAATGGCAATTAGCTCATTTTACCACTGCATCTAATTTTTTTTTTTTTTTTTTTAAGTCCGGTTGTCTTCTTATGAGATTCCAGATCAGAGAGCCTTTTGTGCCCTCTGGAGGTTTCTGATTTCCTTGGAGAACAATGAAGTTATCTTATATTTCTTTTCCATTTACTGTACTTAGTATAATGGCTGAAAGCAAGGTCAGGGAATTCAATGGATGTTACAAGTAGGGCAACAAATGGAAATGAAGAAAGCCAGAAGTCATGTACAAGAGACATAAAGTAGTCAAAGTGTTAGTCAATTAAAAAATGGGCAGACTGGCAAATGAACTGGAAAGAAAGTCTATAGACAAAGACAGAGTGGAAAAATAGAGCATGAATTTAAGATCAAAGGGCATTATTCAAATCTGAATAAAATGGACAATTGATCATAGGAGGTTTAAGTTTCCAGCAACGGACAAGGTTACTAGGATGGGTAACAAGTGGAAACAGGATATCAGATACAAAGGAAAATTGATTCATAGTCATAGAAGGGCATGATGTTTGGAGCCAGTCAGTTCTGTGAACTTGTCTAATTTGCCTACTTTCTCTAAGTTTGCTTTCATCATAACACTTTATAAGAGCAATGCCTCTTTCATAGGGTTGGTGAAAACATGTTAAGTGGCCGCACACAGTAAACAATGATGGAAAGTTATTAACTTTAAGAGGTCTGAGAATACATGACAGAGTCTTGGTGAGTAGGCGGTGAGCATGCTGCTATACTGGAATCAGTAGAAAGAAAGAATCATTTTTCAGTCAGTATCACACTTTTCTATCCTGACTTGTCCTCTTTGTGAACAGAAATATTCTTTAATATGTGATAGACCAAAACCTGTTGATGACAGCTAAGCTATCAAATGGTTCAGCAATTACAACTATGTGGATCCTGGATACCTTAGCCACCTTGATAATTCTTTATCATTCATCTTCCCTCAATCATACCATGGATTAGAGGTACCACTGATTATAGAGTACCATAGATTTAAATCACAATGCCAATTTCTAATTATGAAAATAGGGTCAAGTATAATCACCCACACCCACCCTTCTGCAGACCCCTAAAGAAGAATCTGCTATTTTTCTCACATCCACACATTGCAAGGTCAGCTACTTCCAGGATTTTCAGTGCTGATTCAAAGCCATGATTTCTCTCTCTCTCTCTCTCTCTCTCTTTTTTTTTTTTTTTTTTTTTTTTTGGTAACTACTGCTCCTTGGGGGAAAATCCTATCAAGGCATTTCAGCCTTTAGTCTCCTCACTGCTGTCATACATGACTCTTCTGTATACCCATTCCTCATTCCCTGGAGATTTTTGTGCTGGGCTATCTTCTTTCCCATTCTAATCATCCCATTATCCTGGGATATACCTGCTTCCAGAAAGACAACTCAGTTACCTAATCTTTGAGAACTTGAGTCTTAACTATAATAACCGACACCTTCACTCCATATAAGCCAATGTTTCTTGGACATTTTCACCTAGTGATTTCTCAATACTTTAATACGGTTCAAGATATCTATTCTCACCGTTAGCCCTCTACATTGGAAGACCTTCTCCACTATTAAACATTTGAATTAGAATATCTATGCTGTTGGTCTTATAGAGAAAATAAAGAAATAAGCATTTTTAAAAAAATTTTTATAGCCATAATCAAACTTACAGACTTCCCTGCATATACATTCATCTTTTTATTTTTTTCCTCTTGAAAATGGTATCTTTTTTCTTGTCTGTGGTGATTTTCTCCATGTGATCCTGATCTTATTCTCTCCTGAATCTTCAGTTTTATAAATTATTTTCTTCCTTGTCCTATACTTACTCTAGATTTAAATATTTCCTAACTCTTATATCACCGTGCTTTAAAAAAAAATTCTCTTGAGATTTTTTTTTTCTAGCTACTGCATGGGGGATGGGAGAGGCAGAGAGAGAGAGAGAAAATCTTAAGTAGGCTCCACATCCAGTTTGGAGCCCAATGAGGTGCTCTCTCCTACAGGCCTAAGATCATGACCCTGACATCATGACATGAGTCAAAATCAAGAGTTGGATGCTTAACTGAGAGACACTCAGATACCCCATCCTACCTACTGCATTATCTTGATGCCCTATTCAGGGTGAACTTATCCATAGGGTTTTCTACACTTACATTAACTTTTTCCCCCTGCAGTCACTCCTCAATCCATAAAAATTTGGATTTAGCATATCCAACTCCACTGATATTGTTCACACAGTTCCCAAAAGCCTGTTTGTTGCTAGATCCAAAAAGCACTTCCATTTTTATCTTGATTTATTTCTTAAAATACATATGGCATACTTGACTCCTGCTTGAAAAACTGGTCTTCCTTTGGAATTTATCCCACCATATAGTCTGCTGGTTTTCCTCCTGCCTTACAGAGACACACTATATATATAGTATATTCCTTGTACGTTAAAAGTCCTTTAAGTATTGTCCTCTTTTGTCCCACTTCTTGCTAGAGTCACACTATTGCCTTTTCTGTTTTATACGTACTCTGGTCTTCTTCACTGAAATGAAAGTCTATCACTTAGACCTCCAAACATGTGATTGCTCCATGTTGATTATCCTTGCTTTTACTTAAATTCTACTTAATGATTATGTCTCATCCAAGATCAAAAATCTTCTGGAAAACCTAATGTATCCTCAGTAAATGCCCCTCAAATGTGCTATCAAAAGTATTTCTACTTCCTCTTTTTTAAATCCCTTTTAACAGTGTGCTTAAGATGTCTCTTTTTTATTTCCCTATTAGATTATAGGTTCTTGGAATGCAGAGAATTATTTACCATCACATTGCTAGAACATAGACCAGTACTTGGTATAAAGCAGGTGTTTAGTGAGTATTTTTCAAACTGAATAAATCAATAAATTATATCATAAATATATATTCTAGTGAATTTAATATCAATCCATGGAATAATTAAAGAATAAATTATTAAATAGATCATTTTTAATCACTTAAAAAATAAAGTAGTGATGACTAAAAGACATCATGGGTTCACAAAGAATAAGTCATGCCCTATTAATTGGATTTTCTCTGGAAGATGAAAATGCCCTAGATGGAGTACCTAGACTTTTCTCTTTGGAATTGCTTTTGCTTCAAAGTATCTAATGACTCAGTTCTTAGAATCTCTTATATCATTGTGGGCAAGATGGTGAGATGAGGTCAAATGCAAAAAGAAAAATACATGATGATACTTCTTTTTTTTCTTTTTTATTAGTGTATTATTAGTTGTATAGAAGACCCAGTACTCATTACATCATGTATATTCCTTAATGACAATTACCCAGTTACTCACATCCCCTTCCTTCTAGCAACCCTCTGTTTGTTTATGATTATGAGTCCCTTAGGGTTCTTCTCCCTCTCTGATTTTGTTTTATTTTATTCCCCTCTTCCATTCACCTACGTTCTTTTGTATTGTTTCTTAAATTCCACATGAATGAAATCATCTAATTGATTGACTTATTTCACTTAGCATAATAACTTTTAGTTCCATCCACATCATTGCAAATGGCAAGATTTTGTTTTTGATGGCTGAGTAATATTTCACTGTGTGTGCATACGTGTGTGTGTGTGTGTGTGTGTGTGTGTATGCAAATATCTTCTTTATCCATCCATCTGTCAATGAACAGCTGGATTCTGTCCATAGTTTGGCTATTGTGGACGTTGATGTTATAAACATTGGGGTGCAGATGCCCCTACAAATCACTACATTTGGATCTTTGGGGTAAATGTCTAGTAGTGCAATTGCTGGGTCCTAAGATAGTTCCATTTTTAACTTTTTGAGGAAACTCCATACTGTTTTCCAGAATGGCTGTACCAGTTTGCATTCCCACCAGTGGTGCAAGAGGAATGGTTCCCCTTTCTCTGCATCTTCACCAACACTTTTTGTTTCCTGATTTTAGCCATTTTGACTGGTATAAAGTGACATCTCATTGTGGTTTTGATCTGAATTTCCCTGATGCCAAATAACGTTGAGCATTTTTTCATATGCCTGCTTGTCATTTATCAGTCTTCTTTGGGGAAATGTCTCTTCATGTCTTCTCCCCACTTCTTCAGTAGATTTTTTTTTGGATATTGAGTTTGATAACTTCTTTATACATTCAGGAGTCCTTTATTGAATAAGGGATTTGTAAATATCTTCTCCCATTCTGTAGGTTGACTGTTTCATTTGCTGGGCAAAAGCTTTTTATCTTGATGAAGTCCTAATAATTTATTGTTGCCTTTGGAGACATGTCTAGCAAGAAGTTGTGGCTATGGTCAGAAAGGTTGCTGCCTGCGTTCTCCTCTAGGATTTTGATGGAGTCCTGTCTCACATTTAGGTCTTTCATCCATTTTGAGTTTGTTTTTGTGTATGGTGTAAGAAAATGATACAGTTTCATTCCACTACATATGGCCATCCAATTTTCCCAACACCATTTACTGAAGAGACTGTCTTTTTTCTATTGGATACCCTTTCTTGTTTTGTCAAAGATTAGTTGACCATACAGTTGAGGGTCCATTTCTGGGTTCTCTATTCTATTCCAATGATCTATGTGTCTGTTTTATGCTAGTACCGTACTCTCTTGATGATCACAGCTTTATAATATAGGTTGAAGTCCAGAATTAAGATGCAACTAGCTTTGAATTTCTTTTTCAACAATCCTTTGGGTACTGGGGTCTTTTCTAATTCCATACAAAATTTAGGACTGTTTCAAATGTTCTAACCCTGTGAAAAATATTGATAGTAACTTCATAGGGATTGTATTAAATGTGTAGCTTGCTCTTGGTAGCATAAAAATTTTAACAATATTTGTTTTTGTAATCCATAGACATGGAATGTTTTTCCATTTCTTTGTGCCTTCCTCAATTTTTCTTTCATGAGTGTTCTGTAGTTTTCAGAGTACAGATCTTTTGCCTCTTTGGTTAGGCTTATTCCTAGGTGTCTTAGGGTTTGGGGTACAATCTCTACTGTCTCATTGTTAGTGTACAGAAATGCAACTGATTTCTGTGCATTGATTTTATATCCTGCCACTTTGCTGAATTCCTGTATAAGTTCTAGCCAATTTTGGGGTGCAGTCTTTCTGGTTTTGAACATAGAATATCATGTCATCTGCAAAGAGTGAGAGTTTGACTTCTTCTTTGCCAATTTGAACACATTTTATTTCTTTTCATTGTCCGTTTGCTGAGGCTAGAACTTCTAGTACAATGTTGAACAACAGTGAGGAGAGTGGACATCCCTGTTGTGTTCCTGATCTTAGCAGAAAAGCTCTCAATTTTCCCCATTGAGAATGATATTCTTTGCAGGCTTTCTGTAGATGGCTCTTATAATATTGAGGTATGTTCCCTCTATCCCTACACTGTGGAGAGTTTTAATCAAGAAAGGATGCTGTACTCTGTCAAAAGCTTTTTCTGCACCTATTGAGAGGATCGTATGGTTCTTGCCCTTTCTCTTATTAATGTAGTGTATCACATTGATTTGTGGCTGTTGAATAACCCTTGCATCCCAGTAATAAATCCCACTTGGCTGTGTAAATAATCCTTTTAATATACTGTTGGATCCTACTGGCTAGACCCTTAGTGAGAATTTTTGCATCTATGTTCATCAGGGATATTGCTCTATAATTCTCCCTTTTAGTGGGGTCTTTTTCAGGTGTTGCAATCAAGGTAATGTTGGCCTCATAGAAAAAGTGTGAAAGTTTTTCTTCCATTTCTATTTTTTCAAACAGCTTCAGAAGAATGGATATTAATTCTTCTTTAAATCTTTGGTGGAAGTCCTGTGGAAAGCCATCCAGCCATGGACTCTTATTTGCTGAGAGATTTTTGATTACTGCTTCAAATTTCTTTGCTGATTATCAGTCTGTTTAGGTTTTCTATTTCTTCCTGTTTCAGTTTTGCGAGTTTATACATTTCTAGGAATACACCCATTTCTTCCAGATTGCCTAATCTGTTAGCATATAGTTGCTCATAATATGTTCTTATAATTGTATTTCTTTGGTGTTTATTGTGATCTCTCCTTTCTCATTTGTGATTTTATTTAGGTCCTTTCTCCTCTCTTTTTGATAAGTCTGGCTAGGGGTTTATCCATCTTCCTAATTCTTTCAAAGAACCAGTTCCTAGTTTCACTGATCTATTCTACTGTTTTGGGGGTTTCTAGTTCATGGATTTCTGCTCTAATCTTTATCAATTCTCTTCTGCTTGGTTTAGGTTTTATTTGTTATTCTTTCTCCAATTCTTTTAAGTGGAAGGTTAGGTTGTGTATTTGAAACCTTTCCTGTTCCTTGAGAAAAGCTTGTATCACTTCCCTCTTGGGACCACCTTTACTGCATCCCAAAGGTTTTGAACAGTTGTGTTTTCATTTTCATTTGCTTCCATGATTTTTAAAATTCCTCTTTAATTTTCCGGTTGAACCATTCATTCTTTACTGGGATGCTCTTTAACTTCCATATATTTGTGTTCCTTCCAAATTTCTTCTTGTGATTGAGTTCCTGTTTCAAAGTATTGTGGTCTGAAAATATACAGAGAATGATCCCAATTTTTGGTACTGGTTGAGGCCTGATTTGTGACCCAGGATGTGATCTATTCTGGAGAATGTTTTATGTGCAATCCAGAAGAATGTGTATTCTGTTGCTTTAGGATGGAATGCTCAGAATGTATCTGTGAAGTCCATCTGGTTTGGTGTGTGATTCAAAGTCCTTGTTTCCTTGTTGATCTGCTGCTTGGGTGATCTGTCCATTGCAGTGAGGGGGTGTTAATTAAAGCCCCCTACTGTTAATGTATTATTATTGTGTTTCTTTAATTTTTTTTAATAATTGGTTTATATGATTGGCTGCTCCCATGTTGTGATATCAATATTTATAGTTGTTAAGTCTTCTTGTTGGTTGGACCCTTTAAGTATGATACAGTGTCCTTTATAATCTCTTATTGTAGTTTTTGGTATAAAATCTAATTTGTATAATATAAAGATAGGCAACCAAGCTTTCTTTTGATGTCCGCTAGCATCATAAATCTTTCTCCACTTCCTACAATTCAATGTGGAGTTGTCTTTGGGTATAAAATGGGTTTCTTGTGGACAGGATATGGATGGGTCTTGCTTTTTATCCAGTCTGATACCTTGTGTCTATTGATTGGGGGCACTTAGCCCATTTACATTCAGAGAACTACTGAAAGATATTAATTTAGTGCCATTGTATCACCTGTGAAGTCACTATTTATATATATTGTCTCTATTCTTTTCTCATCTATGTTACTTTGGGGCTCTCTCTTCTCTTAAAGGATCCCCTTTAATATTCTTGCAGGGCTGGTTAATTAAGCACAATTTTTTTGTTTGTTTGTTTTTCTTTGTCCTGGAAGCTCTTTATCACTCCTATTCTAAACGACAGCCTTGCTGGATAGATTACAAAGTACTCTTGGCTATATATTTTTCTCATTTAGCACCCTGTGAATATCATACCAGTCCTTTCTGCCAGGTCTCTGTGGGTAGGTCTGCTGCCAGCCTTATGTAGCTACACTTGTAGGGTAAGGACCTCTTGCCTTGAGCTGCTTTCAGGATTTTCTCTTTGTCTCTGAAATTCACAAGCTTCACTATTCATGTCAAGTTGGTTTTTATTATTTTAATTGATTCTGAGGGGGGTTCTCTGTGCCCCCTGGACTTGAATGCCTGTTTCCTTCTCAGATTAGGAAAGTTCTCTTCTATAATTTGTTCAAAACACCTTCTGCCCCCTCTCTTTTCCTCTTCCTCTAGAACCCCAACTATTCTAATACTGTTCCACTTTATGGCATCACTTCCCTCTCAAATTCTCCTTTTGTGATCCAGTAGTTATCTCTCTTTTTCAATTTCTTTATTCTCTAATATTTTGTCTTCTAGATCACTGATTACTCTTCTGCCTCATTTAGCCTAGCAATTAGAGCCTTCATTTTTTATGTATCTCATTAATAGCCTTTTTATTTTGACCTGATGAGATTTTAGTTCTCCTATTTCTCCAGAAAGGGATTATCTGGTGTCTTCTTTCCTTTTTTAAGCCCAGCTAGTATCTTTATAATTGTTACACTGGACTCTAGTTCGAACGTCTTACTTATATCCATACTGCTAAGGTCCCTGGCAGTCATTACTGCCTTTTGTTCTTTTTGGGGGGGGGCGGTTTGAAAGACTGAAAAAGTTTTGTCATTCTTCCCAGAGAAGAATAGAGGAATAAGAGAATGAAATACTAAAATAGCAACCACGACTCCAGATGAATATACACTTGCAAAAAGTGGTCACTTTTCTTTTTGTAGAATTGCAGCAATTCTTTTCTTAGATCTCTGTTTGAGCTCACAGGTATTCAGAATAATTTAATAGCTATGTAGCTGAATTCTAGGGAACCGATGAAACTAAGGTCCCCTACACCATGACCATTTTCCTAACTTTCCCATGGTAATATTTCTAATAGGTCTCTTATACTGTAGAGTTAGCATCTGGCTTTGCTTTTTTAACAATTTTACAACTTCCTGGATAAGTATATAGAAGAAAGAATTTTTTTAATAGTAGAAGCTATAGAATGGAATACTTGCAAGGCATTCAAACAGTCTGGGTGATAATTTCTGTCAGGGATATCCTTGTCAGAGAAGATATTTCTGTCTTGAGTGGGAGGTTGGCTTTATAATTTCTAAAGTCTTTTCCAAATTTAAGATGTCATGATTCTGTGAAGTATTATCATCTCAAGATGTGCTGGAAATGTCTGTATAATCCTAGAATGTCCTATGTAGAACAAATTACAGAGTGTATCACTCTGCAAATAAGAGAATTAAGTACATTATCTTGAGTACCAGGGGTTTTTCAAAAAATGCGGGGGAAAAATGACAAAACAAAGGACTCTACCTACATCACGTAACAACAGATCTTCAGGAGATACTTAGGGGATAGACTCTTTCAAAGTTCATGCATTCTATATAATAAAGTTTATAATAAAGTTTATAAACTTATAATAAAGTTTAGATTATTCAACTGTTACCTATAAATCTAATTTACTTAGAAAATATTCAATTATTTGAAAAATCTAAATGCTAAATATTTTTTCAATTTTTATGATGTTGTAAGTACTTCTCAAGTTTTGTTTTCATTGGTAGTGTTCTGCCACCTACAAAGCTGACCTCTCTATACACAATCACCTAAGCACCAGTGAGCCAAATGGAGCTCTTATATGGTCAAATACATAACCTCTGCGTTTTCAAAATCCTTTTAAATGATAATGAACCCATATGGCTAGGAACTTAATGTTATTTTCTATCTTCAGTGCAGACAGAGGGTTCTCTCCCTGTCAGATATGATTTGGAAGGGACATCAGAGGCCAAGGAATGCTGTTGACTTGGATAAGTTCACAGACGAAAAGCCCTAATTGAAGAGGCTGGCTAAATTTTGGTAGGCAGCATATAAGTGAAATGCTGTTTTCAAATGGTGTTTGAATAATTTTATCCAAATAAGAAAGCTTTCTGGGTTTGACTTGTGTGACCTTTTAAGTGATAAATTGTCACAAATTGCAACTGAACCAATCTTTCACCAAATCAATTCATTTGAGACTTCTGATCACAGTTAAATGACAGTAGAACTAAATTTAGCAGTTGCCATATCTCAGTTCTTTAGAATAACTTCTACATTAGACCTTTTCTTTCTATTCCATTGTCATAATCCAAATCAGACCCTATTGCCTTATATCTACTCCATCGTGATAATCTTCCAACTGATTTTTATCCCTCCAATTTCTCTATTCTTTAATCCGTTCTTTATGAACTATCAAGTCAATTTTGTCTAACACTATTTTGATCACAAAAAAAGTCCCCTCCTTAAAACCTTAGGATACCCATTAATTACAAAATAAAGCCCAAACTATTCAACATGTGTTCACTACCTAAACCTATCTATCCTTGCCCAAAATCCACTGCTATAAAGTAAATTAATATAACCGTCTTAAGATCCTGCTTATAAGCAGCTAAAGACAGAATGATTCTCCCCTGGATGTTCCCTTCTACTTATACCTATTCACAAGATTTTTTCTTCAGATTTCCTTAGCCCTATAGATTGAAGGGCTCTGTACCTCTTTGGGACTCTTAGAGCCATTATTTTCTGAATAACTCATCATAGTGCAATTAATCTTCTATTAATCTCATTACAGCTCTTCTATTGTTATATTTAACTGTTATTTTATTGTTTAATAGCATCTTATCTGCTAGAGGGAAAAGAATACATTAATCATCTTAATATCTTATATTATGTATATGTATATTATGTATTGCATAGTGCTGTCATAATCTTCTTGTCCCTTGTCCCTGTAAACTTCAAATAACTTCAGTTGAAATTAATATATCCTTCACTTGCAATATCATCCTTCCCCATCCCTTCTTTAAACTCCAGTTTGGGGATTATAATATGATTCTTAGTCTGAGGAAAGACAGATACTCAAATCATTAGTTCTGTATTATCAAGTCATTCAGAAGGTTATCTTCCTAATTGGGCAATTATCTTCTAATAACCTTATTCTTCCTCTATTACAGGAGGCCAAGCTCATACATCACTCAGAATCATTGTTAATCGCTCTCAACATGTCCCCTCAGATACTGAGTTTTTCTACCTCTGTCTCTCCATCTAGGAACTACTTCTGGTCTCTTTCAAACCTAACCTGTCCACCTCAACAGCCTGATTAACTTTTTTAGGTTCTCCATATATTGGCTACTCTTGCTAACTTTAAGCCCTTACTCTCTAAGAGTGACTTTCATATAATATATGTTCAATAAATATTAGTTAATTTAACCTGATAGTGAGTTTTGACATTCCCCTACAAAGCCTGTCAGTGCTCTTAACTAACAGAACACCACATACATGCATGCATGTAAAACATGATTTGTACTGCTATTCTGCAACTTGAAGATAGGGGCAAAAAATTAAGCAAAGGACATGGCCAAACTTACAGAATGATGAACTAGGTAATGAATTATTTTTCCAGCTTAAACTCTTTCTTTTTCTGTTGCTTCCTTCTTGAGAATCTTTCATTGGTCTCTTAACCACTTTCTACTTCATTTCCCCATTTTTTCTCACAAAGAACACAAAGTCTTCAATGGGAAAGACATGAATTTAAAAGTCACATTTCTGGTACGTGTTTTTTTAATTTTGAAGTAAATTTGTAAAATACACTATGAAATTTAAGAACCTTGTGTGTTCTTTTCTGGTTGAATAGTGTATTTTGCAAGTGACCTCAAGTTTTTCAGTTCATAAGAGTTGTTATGTATATTGAAACCTCCCTGTCACTTGAAGGTGTGAAAGACATAGGTTTCATGATCTTGGGGAGGGCTGTTATAGAAAAGAGTCTAGAACCAACCTGTGGTTAAATTAGATCATTGACTTACTCTGAATACACAGAAAAATCACGTAAAAATAATTTTTTAAATGCCTTGGCAACTTTTACTCAATCATTTGTGGAAATGGCATTCAGAATATTATATATATTTAGTATATTTATATGTTAAAGATGTATAAATGTGTATATAAATACAAACAGAAATAGAATATATCATAATAAAATATAAATTCACATGCATTATATAAATATAAGTTATTTATACATTTAATGTTTAACACATAATTTATATACATTTAATGCATTTATGTGTATTTATTTATATTAAATTCAATTGATTTAAATATATATTCAAAGTTGACACTCAGTGAAGATCAGTTAATTACTCTTAAAAGATCAGTTTCAGGTTGAAACATTTTTAATTTGATATTTGTAATTAAAACACTGTTTTTCAGTACTAATTTCCATCCTCATGTGTTTATAAATTTTATTAAGAACCTGTCATAATCGCTTAGAGCTAAGGTGGCCATCAAAACCAAAAAGCAACGTAGCTTTTCCAGTCCCCTTAGAACAGTAGGAACACTGGATGGAAAGAAGTTTTTGTTTTTGTTTTTTTTTCAATTTTGGTAGACCAGAAAAAGTCACTTTTTTTTTTTCAAAGCAAACTTCTATTGCTATTGAAAAGCTTATTCAGAATTTGGGTTTGTTAGGTATTATTGTTCTTAATACACTGGGGCTCAGTCTCCTCTTTAGTCTTTGAAATCATTAGCTGAGAAAATAATTTCAACTGGATAAGCATTCATTGAATGTCTTCTAGTTGTCCAGGACTCTGCAAAGTCTGATACAAATACAAGAGAAGTCTGTGATCCATTTACATTCTCAAGAAATTTGAATTTGCTGGAAAGAGGAGAAAGCCAAAATTTATTTATGTAAAAAAATTTGGAACTATGTAAAAGCATCCTGTGATTAAATAGAACATAATAGCAGTGTGTGTGTGTGTGTGTGTGTGTGTGTGTGTGTGCGCGCGCGCGTAAAATGGCTAAGATAGAGGAGAGACCAAAATTCAAAGACATCATGGACAGGTATGAATGAGTCAGACAAAAAGAAACAGGGTCATGGGAAGATGGCTAGAAAGAAACTAGGAAAATGGGAAGAAGAACAAAAAGAAACAAAAGAAAGAAGTGGTCAGGGGCGCCTGGGTGGCTCAGTTGGTTAAGCAACTGCCTTCGGCTCAGGTCATGATCCTGGAGACCCGGAATCGAGTCCCACATCGGGCTCCCTGCTCGGCGGGAAGCCTGCTTCTCCCTCTCTCAGTCCCTCTGCTTGTGTTCCCTCTCTGGCTCTGTTTCTCTCTGTCAAATAAATAAATAAAATCTTAAAAAAAAAAAAAAAAAGAAAGAAGTGGTCAAATGTTACTGAAAACTGTTCCCTTTTGCAAATAATCACACACTGGCAAAGCATCTGAAAGAATACAATCCTCTGACATCCTGAGATTCCTGCACCTAACAATTTTAACTCTCACTCTTGATCTAAATTATTGCTAAATTTAGATGTGACCTCAGATAGGGATACAAGACCATAGACTTCACATTTTTTCATCCATTTTTATGTTTCCTATTCTATTTGTTATATTCTGGTAGTGTGGAAATGGTATTTCAGGAGTCTCACATTCTAATCTTTAATTTATCCATTCAGTGACTTAGGCAAATTATTTATCTCACTTTCCTAGTTTGCAATATGAGAATACTGATACTATTACATGAAAAAATTTGGTATAACCAGCTATGTTTATGTGATATATGAGTTATAAGGATTCACTGAAATGTATACTGTATGATTAGCACTATGCTCACCACATTATAAGCATTACCTAGATAATAGCTCTTATTATTGTTCTTTGATTATTATTTGATTAATATGTTTCTGAATAAACAGAAACGTCTTATAAAGTGGGCCTGTGGGTTTCTAGAACAATAGGAGAGTTCAAAATTAGCATGTCTTTGGAAATATGGACCTCATACTCATCTTTATGTCACTGCCCAAGATTTTAATGTTATGTGAAATCGGCCCACCATAAAAAATGTTCTAAGTAGAAAGCTACCTTTATCTGTGAAGCTAAAAGAACTACATTGTGCACTCCAGGTTTTTTCCATTCATTTGCTCAAAGATAAGCAGCAAGCATTACTCTCTTTAGGGGCTGTCTTTAGAGACTATTTCTAGCCACCACTTGTGGGAATGTTTTATGAGATGTCAGCGTGTGTGAGTAAAGATAGCATGGTTTGTCATGGGCAGATAGGCCATATTCTGCTATAAACTGATGGCTTTGTCTTTTATCACTGTCACAGGCTTATTTAACAAGCTGTGACTCTGTGGTTCCTCACAAAGAAAACTGTCATCCCCAGACACGTGGCCTGAACATCCTTTCATCTTCCACGCCAGTAGGATCTACATGTGACATCAAGCAGACTGGCAACTCCAGATGGACCAAGCAGGCTGAAACCGGGTAATGAGGAAGGTTTGTACTGGCAGAGATCCAGGGTTTGCACCTTTGATTAGATTACACGGATGAGAAAAACATATGTAAGCTTTTAAGCAGGGAACACTGATAATATGTCGTAAATATCACTTGAAAGGAAATAGTACAACCAGTCGTGTTTAGGTGATAATTATTTATCATGGTGTTATTCTGAGTAACTGATAAATCAATTAAGATTGATTTACTCTGCCATCCTTCCATTTTAACACTCTTCTCATTGCTAGGTATTAATAACATTTAAAATTTTGAAGCAACCTCATCGCTTTAATTATAAATAGTCTTTCAAAATTGTTGACAATCGGTTAATACCTTGTTTGTGTGTGTATGCAGCAACTGTGACACACTGACTCTTCTACTCATAATATCTATTAAAAAATGACAAACCCAGAGACCAAGCAGGAAATGCTTTAACATTTCTAGGAGAGCTCTATGGCTAAGAATTGAGAGAGATGTTTAGTTACAGCGTTTTCACCGAAGCCTACAGGATATATATTTTTGGCTGTGGAAACTGGGCCTATCCTGCTGAGTTCAGCACATCGCCTGACCCTGAGACATACTATTCCACAGTAGCCGTGACTTGGCAGATCAGATTAAACTACTTTAGGGACATTAAAGTATAAATATTTCATGGGTGCCTTCATGGGATTGAATTTAAACTAAAACATTTAAAAGTCTCAGTTGTTTGGTCTCACTGATTTCTGCTTTTTCATTTTCTTTAAATTTCCACAGTTTGCAAAGCCATCTCTTAAGGAGTTTAGCTTTACCTTTTTGTTGCCATTGTTTTCTGGGTAAATCCAAAGATATTTAAAGCTGGAATCTTGGCTGCAAAAATTTAAAACTACAGGGTAAAGAATCCAATGGTCAAGTACCTCTTATGAAAGGACAGGCTTATTAAACTGGACGAGAAGATTTTTTAAAAGTAGGAAGGTAGATGATGACCACTTCTCACACAGCAGAGGCTGAAGTCAGGACCACCATACCTACCAGACATTGCAAAAAGGTGCCAGCTGGGGTTGTGAGTGGGAACTCAAATCTAGTCACTGTCCAGCTCACCAAGCACCATGCCCATGGGGGTACATTTCTCAAAAGGAGGAGCCTTTTTTTAATCACCCAGAGTATTTTTTTCTATCTGCACAAAGATACCAGATAGTCTAAATTAAAAATGGGCATTTAACAAAGAAAATATCTGCTTACAAAGATTTATCCTTGAGGTCTCCAGGACTTTGGAAGAGAGAGTATCTAGAATTTGATAGAAATCCAAGTATATATATTGCTGTAAATACTTAAATAATATAACTAAAACTTTCTAAATTTCTGAATTTCTTTTTACAGTTTTAAGTGTTCTTGGTAAATCTATATAGTGGCCAAGACTAGGTTTGATCTTTCTTGCTATTTCTCTACTTTGAATCCATGGGAAGTACACTATGTAAGCACAGACAAATATTTATTTTAATTAATAAATCTATTTAGTAAATATAATCTATCTTGATAAAAAGGGATGCTTCAGCCTTGGCCATAATTATGTTTCAGGTTCAGCATTCCCTGCATTTGTCAAGTTTGACTTCAATTGTTGGATAACCAAGAGTTTTCCAAATATGATGGTGAATATATTCTTACTACTTAACACAGGATATATATAGAGAAGAATACTTTGTGAGAATTTGCAGTTATAATATAGACTATGTTGATGGCTTCTTTTCTATCTTGGGCAAATAATTTAAGTCTTCTGTTCCAGGTTAGGTAACAACAGATGAGGCACTGCAATATTTTCTCCAGAGGGTGAAGTGTACTCAACAGCTATGCGTGTAGTATAACCAGTCTCTTTTTTTTTCTTTAAGTAATGTATATGTAAAAAAAACTGCAACACTTAGATTAAAAAATAGGACCCACATTGAAAGCTATTTGTTAAATGCAATATACCATCTAAAATTTTTAAAAATATGAAAGAGAAGAGCTTAACTGTATATAGTATCTTGATTCTCGTATGGTCTTAAAGAACTGAAAGGAAGAATTAAAGGAAATAAAGGAATAAATGTTTCCTTAATAAATTAAAGGAACTAAAAGGTAGGATTAAAAGGAAAATCTGGAGAGTCCATATATATATATAAAACTGCTATATTTAATATTCATGTGTAATTAATCATATGGTCAAACTGGAGTCCATTAAATCAATGGGAAAAAAACCCACACAAAAAAAAAAAAACCAAAAAACAACTGACTGGTTCATTATTTAATTGACTAAAATAAAAGTTTTGGATTTAAATTGAACAGTAAATGTCAAAGATTAAGTTTTTCTGCATTCAGAATCCCTGTTCTTGCATATTCTAGAGCACCAGCAAAATGTGAGCCAAAGTGAAGAACAAAGATCTATCTCATTCAGGATATCTGCTGAAATGAAGATTCAATTCTGGTGTAAATTGCTTTCACTTTTATTTACTAGGAGATTATAAACATTAGTACAAATGATATATGAGACAAAGACGAAAGGAGCAAGCAGTTGTAGCTCCCCAATGGGATCTAGAATTCCCTAGTTCCTTACAAAGATGCCTTCCACCTTTTCGGTCCATGCATTTTAGGAAGAATGAGGTTCCTAGAAAATAAGAAGACTTAACAGTTCAGTGCCTTTTGTACCATTAGGCTGGGGGAGAGCCATGCCAGTATTCAAAAGTCTGCCTGTTACATCCTAGGCCGTGCCTTTCTGTGCTTCGTGTTTTACTTCTCACAGTGTCATAGATCCAATGTCAGTTCTGGCCATGAGCTCCCACAGAGGGCCTGCCATAAATTAAATGCTCCCCCAAATTTTTGTTGGACTGACTCATTCGAGTTCAGGCTAGTCACCAGAGGCCTCTCTGTGGGATAAGCCTAATCTGCCGACTCCCATGGTTATAGCAACCCTTGATGCTTTGACTACTCTAATAGGAAGCAAGAAACTTGAAAATAATAAATGAGCTGTTTTATTGCAATGTAGTGTAATTTCCTTACTTTTCTTTGCTTCAAGGAGTCTATATCAAGAATTTATCTAAAAGATCATTACCTTGTTCATACTCATCAGGCTCAGAAATAGAAGTATGACTTTGTATTCCTTGAAATTAAATGGCATATTGGTTTCATTTCCAGAAAGGAAGTTCTGACACCTTTGGTAGCTAGTTTTTCATCTTCCTCCTTGAAATCAAGTCATTATAAAGTGAACTAGAGAAAAAAAATTGCTAGAAAACTATCTTGGAAACCTTTTATGAATATTCTCAGTTAGGGATGTCCCATTCAGGGATGTCCAATAGCATTGTTTGCAGGGTGTATATTTGTGTTTCGCTGAGAACTTAGGCAAGATTTAGCAGATCACCAGTGTAAATTTATCATATTAATGATGTTAAGAAAATGAATTTCTAATATTTACATTTTTTCATATAGTCAATAGTTCTCCAGATATCTTATAGAACATTATTTTTAATTAAAATATCAGCCACATAACTAAAACTAAATCTTATTTATAAATACTGACTTAAACTAAAACCCCAGCATATTAATTTCACAGGGAACACATACTTCTCTGAAATAATATGACTCAAAGAAATTTGGATGCCAGCCACACCTCTCTGAATCCCAGTGCATCATCTCTGTATTACTGAAGTCCAACTGGGGGCAGTCCAACAGTATAGTTCAAGAATAGCTCAGTTCCACAAAAGGCCCAGCTTTGTTTTCAAATGCTGGACAACAATTTAGAGAGGGTGAATGATATTTTCCATTGAGTTTAGAGTTTATTTAGTAAGTTATGACAATTATATAATTTGGTCTCACCAAGAGAAATAAAAGGAGACTTTTTTTAACCTTTGTTTTCTTGGTGCTTTCTATGGTTCCCATTCCAAATTATACAAGCTTATGTCTAGTATAAAGGAACAGTAGCAGTTCTGTATATGAAGTAGCTTTGTAAAAGTTGTTATGCATGACCACATTAGTTCTGCTGTCCCAACACAACAGACTTTGAATATTTCATAGCTATTCTCGAATGAGTTGATTCATGGCATCTGTCTCAGAATAGTGAGCATTTTTTATTCACCTTGTCTGTGTTTTCTAAACTCACACTTTTCTTTTTCCTTGAGGGAGATTAGAAATACAAAAATTAATAATTAGCTTCCCTATCTAACTGTCAGGTAGGATGCTTGAATACTGCATTCTATTTGTAAAGAGCTTTAATGAGAACTCTAAGAACAATTTATAAAGCACCCCATGAAAAAACAGAATCTGGGATGCAGTACATCACAATAAACAAAAAGGAATATATGCATACATGCAATCAGCCATGGGTGCACATACATACATATACACACATGCATACACCTAAACCAGGAACATTACTCAATAAAAGGCAAGCAATGGTGGGGAGAAGAGTGTATGAGCATGGGGTGGAAATGAAGAGAACAGAGAAACAGAACAGATTTAAAAATGCAAAGAATACTATTCATGTAGTATTCACATAGTAAGAAGGAATGCCTGTAAGAAGGAATGTTCCACATTGCTTGGAAATATATACACAAAATGAAATTTAAGTTAAGCGTTCAACGTCAGGGTTATACCATTTTACATCAGTTATTTCCAATGTACGTAACTGGACTCAAATAAATAAGTTTCATGAGTTCTTCCTTTAGGAGGGTTATAACAACCCTACTCAGTAAAAGCATTTAGGAGAATGTTTGCTAGGCTAGGAAGCAAAGCCTCAGATTCTAGTCTCAGATTTAACACCGCCTATGTGACCTTAAATAAGTTCTTTACCAAATTGTGTTTTGTTTCCTTCTTTATCAAGCAGGGAGAAAATATTTTGACATTTAAATGATGGAAAAATGCTTTAAAATACATAAAATGTAATAAAACGTACAAATTGCAAATATATATAATTGCAAATATATAATTATTATATATCTGTAATTATGTTTATATATTGTTTCTATTTGCAAATATACAATATATAATTATATATACATATATATACATATATATATACAGAATGTACAAATACACAGTTAGCCAGAATGTAAAGAAGTATAAATCTTTAAGTTAGAATTTTCGTTATGCTTTTGTATGTGTTTGTGTGTGTGCATGAGATAGTTGAAGTAGGTCTTGGAAATATTTACAATAATCCTAGTGAAATGAGAGTAAATTGAATATATTTTTGGTGTGGAACAATCATGGGAAGGGCCAAGGTCATTCCTATTTATTTTTGTATTAAGTCTGTGACGTAGAGTCTAAGCAACTTTTCTTATTCACTTCAGAAAAATACAGATAAAACAGCAAAGTCAAGCAAAATAATTCATCTTTTGTTTCTTATACAAAAAGTCAAAATTGTATTCCCAGAGCAATATCAGAGAAGCAATTATATGTTGACTACTAAATAAAAGTAATGAGTAGTTGGAATCAGAGGAACATCAATTGCGAATAATTAACTAAACCACAGGATGAAAACTCATTTTTTGAGTCACAAACCTGCACTTTCTCTGAAGTTTTCTATCTGAGCAATCACCTGTTTTTATAAATCCTTATATAACAAACTGGCATATGGGTGAAGTGGAGGATTATGTGTGCTTGTGTTTGTTTGTCTGTGTGTATGTGTAAGGGCAGGGTGACAGTGGTGATTTACCTGCCATTTATGAGCAATAATTAGATTGTTGTCTTTCTCTTTTAAACCTTTTGAAGTCAAGAAAGGCAGATGTAGGGAAAAGAAGTTTCAAATTATTTTGTGCAGTAGTTTATGATTGAGTTCTAATTCTAAAGCTGAATGGTAGGAATGGCTAGATACCTAGTAACTCTAAATTATACATTTAGTATCCATAAAATGTGTCTATGACACATTTTGTCAAAGTGCTTCCTTTGACTGATTTATAAGTTACTTCCTAGAGGCAGTTAGGCCTGTGAGTAACCCACTGTTTTTCAGTTGTGATCAAACTGACCATTTCAAATAGGATTACATAACCAATAAATGTATTTGTTGAATCTGGAAAAGACTGGAGGAAGGCAGGAAAGAAAGAAGGATAGAAGGAAGGGAAGAAGGAGGGAAAAGAAAGACGTACCTTTTAACAAGAATACTTTGGGACTCTAAGCTAATTGTTGTAAGTAAACAAAAACTTTAATCAACTCAGAGACTGATGACCTCAGTAAGAAACCCAGTGATTTTAAATTACATTTTCTGACAAAAATCAACTTACAATAAACTCTAAGTTATCTCATTATTTTTGTACTTGCTTCTATCAAACAGAGAGGATTTTAAGAAAAACAGTAGGTGTCAGAAACTATAGTTAAAAGCAATTTTCTGCATATTTCCACACACAGTTTTCTACCTCTTCATTACTCATTCTTTATGAGAATGGAAAACTTTGAAGCATTTCAAGAAGACGTATTGGCAAGGAAAGTCTCAAATTGTTTCACTTATTAATATAAGAAAATGAACAAAGATATTTTTACAATAATTTGGAAACTTCTGAAAACTTTATGTAAAGAAAAACATTCGATTTAAACAGACTAGCTCAATTTTTAAGCAACATTGTTGGTCCACTGAGTTTTTCATTACATCTAAGAGCTACAGCATCCATTGGGAAAGGCCCCACATCTCTATCTTTTGACATATTTAAAATTAGTTTTACATTCAAAGGCAACCACAATTATTTCAGTAATTGTAATGTTTTATTTATGGTTTCATTATCATAAGAAGATAGAATTCATTTGCTCAATCATAATTTCTAAAGAATAATTTCATTCTACATGGATAGCTGTTTCATTAATTTACTAAGCTCTAAAGAGAATAGTTAATAGTCTACTTTCTCTCATAATTAATTTACCTACTTCAGGAATGTTATTTTTCAAATATCAAGAACAGTACCCCTCAAATTTGCTGTAGGTGCTAGAATCCTGTGAAGCATCCCAGGAATGAGATGTATTCTCTGAAGACAAAGAATCGACTCTTTCTAACTACAGAATCCCATCTACCCTGATGGTGTTTTGGTTGTGCTTTATTTTTCTCCTTTCCCTTCAGATTGGTCTCTCTTTAAGTTTGGGCTGCAAAAAAAAAAAAAAGGTGGTATGTGAAGGTTACTTAAAACAGTGACAATTTTAGCTGCACAGCGAACATGGGTCAAATTGGGTGGAAAGCGATGCCAAAACAGGAGAGAAGTAAGGGAGTTAGACATGGCATGGTCTTTTTCCATCTTTTCCATGCATTTTAGCATTTTGTCTTGTTCTGCTATAGAGACTGCTGAAATTTAGATTAATAAATTGTATGATCAATATATTCTGTGCATGGTCTTGCAGTGAAGCTTCTCACTTAGTATTCATAATGCTCCCATGCAGTACCTATCATTACACACATTTTATAGATGAGGTATCTGAGGCCTAGAAGATCAGAGAAGTAAAGTGACTCAGTTGAGGCTGCATGTAGCGAAATAGTGGCAATGTTTAGCTATAAATATATCAGTGGTAGGTCAGTTCTTCTTAACAAGGGGCAAGTTTGCCTTCCAGGGGCATCTGGTAATGTCTGGAGACAATTTTTATTTTCCCAGCTGGGATAGGGGCGCTACTGGCCTCTGCTATCTAGAGAGACCAGGAATACTGCTGAACATCTTGCAATACACAGGACAATTACCCAGCTAAAAATGCCAAGAGTGCTGAGCTTGAAAGTCTCAGAGATAGAAGTATTCAAACTCGAGGCTCACTGTTATTATCACATCAGTGCTTTTTTCCCCCTCTTGGGGCAATAACATGGAACACCATTTCTGAAATATTGTATGGGATGCATTAAGAAGGATGGTCTGATCCAGGACACAGGAGACAAAGTGTAAAATGGAGAACAATGAAGTCATTGTTTATTCAACACATTCATTAGGTCCCCAGACAACTATCTGGGGATAGATGGAGTTAAGCACTTAAAACTCAGTCCTTTCAAGTGAGATGAGAATCATGTGTGCATGTATGTTTGTGAGATACACACTCACAGACACACACACACACATTTGTATGTAGAAAGATATATACAGAAAATGTATACGTATCATATTTTGGGGATGAGCATGGAGTAGGTAATAAACCATAAATGCTAAGAATTAGGAGAGTGCTTACTATGTGCTGAGTGTACCTATGAGGCAAATACTATTATCAGCTCCAATTTACAATAAAGAAACTGATGTTCAGAAAACCTAAGTAACTTGCCCTAAAATCACATGTTATGCTATAAAGCTGTGGTAAACCCAGGCACTCGGTTCCAGAATCTGGCTATTGTACACCTCTACCGTTTTATTCAGACTGCAACCGGAATTCATAGGAAAGGCACTTTCACGAGAAGGCTACATGGATTCAAGGGGGGTTTCCAGGAAGGGGAGACCTTAATAAATTTAAAAGAATAGGAAGGCATGTCAGATAACTGAGAAAGGCAAGAAAGGTGCCTGCTGCATTTGGGAGACGAGACACTGGCTAGAGTAGAGGTTACATGAGGACACAGTGGGAGACATCACTGTAGGGGGACCAAGAGCACACAGCATGAGGTGACCTCTCAGCCCAATATCAATAAAAAGTGAAAGTCTTCGATGAAATCTACCTTGTCTCATTTCATCACAGAACTTCACCTCAGAACTTCAATATATTTTTCCTTTCATTCCTTCCTCTTTAACAACGCTGATCCTTCTGCGTGTGCTCTGAACAGAAATTCTCACAGTTAACTGTGCATAGAAATCAAGTTAATAGAGTGTTATTGCACAAATTCCAGGCCCTCGTTGGCAGAGATTCTGAATGAGTGGGCTTTAGGGAGGGCCTGAGAATTTGCATTTCTGTTAAGCTCCCAAGTGATGCAGGCAACTGCCATCAATAAACAACAATTTGCATCTCCCTATTTAGAACCTACTTCCTCCCTCCTGTCCCCTCAGAAATCTTCTTCTATCAACAATACTTCAAAAAAAAAAAAAAAAAAAAAAAAAACAATACTTCGTCCACAGAACATGGACTCCATGAGGCCAGACACTCACGTTGAGTTCACTGCTGTATACTCAGGACCTAGCAGCATGTCAAGCAGAAAAACTATATAGCTAAATATACATGTAAAATATAATAATAAAATAATAATTTATATTATTTATATTATTTTATAATAATATATTATAATAAAATTATTATCTTATTATTATAATAAATAATAATAAATAAAATTTATTATTTTATTATTATAATAAATAATAAATATAAAAATAAAAATAATAAAATATATATTTTTTTGCCATGAAACTTCCTTGCTGCCTGCAAATATATTTGGGAATCCCTGTCCAAACAAAAGTTCCCCAATATATCTACCACCTCCAGAATCTGGATTAAATCATGTTATGGTCAAGTTTCTATCACCAGAAAGTATGTATGGATCTTAGAACTTCAACAAGAATCTATGGACCTGTAGAGCATAGTGTAATTGTGTATACTGAACAAGTTTCTCAATCTCCCTATGCTTCAGCTTCCTCATCTATAAAATGAGGATGCTATTAGCCACATGTCTCCTAGAGTTATCATGAGAAAAAATGTTATTATATATGACAGTGCTCGATACAGAATACGTGTCCCACACAGCACACATACTATGCAAGAGCAAGCCACTAAACGATTTGTTTAATTTCTAATATTAGAAAGCCCCCAAGAGGTGAGTAACAATGACAGAAACAAATGCCTGCCTAGAAATTTGTGATCTCAAGGGTGAAAAAAAGGTGTCATTTGGGGAGTCACCCACATCATTGTATAATTGCAACTATGATGTAAGGATGTCATTTGTCAAGAATCAAGGGCTGCAGTGGACCAGGGAGAGGAGTTCAGGCAAGCAGAAGTCAAAGGGAGAACAAAGCATAAAGTGTTTCCAAACACTGAGAGAATGAGTAACGACAAAGAGAGTAAAATAGAAAAGTATGATCACAGAATAGCAAAACAAAGTATAGAATCATAGTACTAAACTTAAGGACAAGAAAATAAGGTAACTGAAAAAAAAATCTTAAAAGGCCTTCTGTTTGACAAATTGTGCTTTATTTCCATTAGGTTTCTAAAGTTTGCCTTCCCAAAATCAAATTTCTATGAAGCATCTCCTCTCCAACAGTCACATATGCTCACAAATCATTTCACTGATGTCCACGAATGACAGCAAATGAAGTATCATTATCCCCAGTTTTAAATATGGAGAACTGAGGATTAGGTCCAATAAAATGATTAATAATTTGTGGGGCTAAAATTCAAACTCAAGACTAGCCATTCTACATCTAGATATTTGACTACTCATGTGCTAAAGGGGAGGAGATAGTCTAGGAGTGGGACCATACAGTGGGAATCATAATTTTATATTCATACTTCTTCCTCTTCTTAGAGAAACTTCTCAAAGAGGAATCTGTACCTCCTGACTTTATTTCTTTTCCTTATTCAATGTGCAGTCTACTCTGTTTATAGCTTCCACCCAATGAACTCCTGATTATGGAAAACACATCTTGCACACGCCCATCTCCGCTGGGCACTATTCTCGTTGCATCTTCTTTAACCTTTCAACTGCAATTAATCCAGTTCACAATTATTTCTCAGAAAATAGTTCCTTCTACTGTGGTTGTGATGTCACAGTGTTCCTCTTACCTTTCTTTTTTAATTTTTTCAACATTCCAAGATTCATTGTTTATGCCCCACACCCAGTGCTCCACTGTACCTTCCCATTTTCATTTACTTTCATCTCCTCTAAGCAAACTTTAAAACTGGAGCTCCTTAGGGCAAAGGTCTAGGATGCCTGTCATTCTTGCTCTTCAGTTACAGCCTGGAGACAATGGTACCCACTGTTGTGGCTAAAAACACTATGAATTAACATTTAACACATTTTTTTCCTCTAGCCTACATTTGGCCTACTAGGTATCTCCATTCAGTTCTTATAAACCCCTTAAACTCCCTATGTTTGAGATGGAACTCACCGACCTCCTCTCAAATCTCCTATTTCTGTTTTGCCAATCTATCCCAAGCCATCATCTCATCTGCACCATTGAAATGATGTTTTGGGGTTTTTTTTAAATATTTTATTTTTTCAGTGTTCCAAGATTCATTGCAATGATGTTCTAACTGGTCTCTGCTTTTGTGATGTTATTTCACTGTAGGTTAATTTTCTAATGTGGAAGTGTAATGGGTTTTTTGAATCAAAAAACAAACAAAACAAAGTGAAATAAAAGAAAATTAAAAGGAAAATAAAGGCAAGAATAGGAAAGAAAAGGAAAAGAAAAAAGAAAAACCTTTCAGTATCCTTAATAACCATCTTCTTGGCATCTTCCTTTCAACCACAACAAAGATATTTCTAGAGCATAATGAGCTAGATATAATACTTCTGATTCTACTTGTATTCCATAATTTTTAAATAAAAAATGCCCCAGACATATTTTTCATTTTATTCATTCAACATTTTTATTTATTTATATTTTTCAACAAATATGTATTGATTAAACAACATATGCAAAACCTTGCATCAGGTGCTGAATAATAATGGTGGGCATGATATACTCTTTACTTTCAATAAGTTTGAATTCTGAAGAGAGAAGCATGCAAAAAACAAAATAATATATAGAACACTATACATTGTTATAAGGAAACAATACAGTACTGTGAAAAAGTGAGAGATTATTGATTGCACTAAAATAGTAAGAAAAGATCATTCTAAGGAGATAAATCTTGCATAAGGGACAGTAGGGCAAATATTTGAAAGAATAATATTCCAAAAAGTGGGAAAATTATGTGTAAAGATCCTTTATGGGAAAAAATGTGATTAGTGGAACTAAAGATAACCAATATCATTAGTAAGTTAGATCAGTATGGAGGTTGAGTTATTTGCTTGAGTACTTCATCCTTTGCCACATAATAGTGCCTTTTTCTTACACTAAAGGCAGAAGGTATCTCAACGCTTCTTGACTTTGGACTTCAATTATGTGAATTTCTTTGATCAGTGGAATACAAATGAAATTGGTATTGTGCCATTTCTGAATCTAGTCTTTACAAACATACAACTGTATGCTTTAGCTTGCCTCATTGTACCTCAGTCATCTCCATGAAGCCCACTACCACACTACTGTAGAAAGATGAGAGACACATAAAGCAGAACCATATGGCTGATTGACAGACTTTTAATTTTAATCAAAGCTGGCCAGTTGATTCTAGTCCACCCAACCTTCAGCCAAGATCAGCAGAGCCACTTCAGCCAACCTACAGACATATAAAAAGCAAATTCTTAATATTGCATGCCATTGAGATTTTGTTCTTGTTTGTTATACAGCAGTAGCTGAATATTATAGTTGGCAAGGCAGATAAGACCAAATTATGTCTCATAGAATATTGTAACATGCTTTTATGAGTCAGTAATGGAGATCAAGTTATAGCGTCCAGGGAAGTAAGAAAGGAGGAAAATAAAACAGTCAAATATGACATCATGAAAGCCAAGACAAAAAACGAATTCACAAAGAAGTGCTTAAATATGGCAACCGAAGTCCACTGGGTGAAATAAGAACTGATAAATAACCATAGGATTTGGTAAACAGTTGTGACCCTAACAAAGGTAATTAAATCGAATGGTAGAGGGATAACTCAGAATGGATTAGGATAAAAAATAAATGGGAGATGAAGGAGAGATTTTACTTACAGATAATTCTTTTCTCAAGAGATGCATTTGTTCTCAATTTTGAATAAGAAAATCTTTCCTTAAACACATAATACAGTAGTTAGTGCTACTTGAATTTAAATTCAACAGTATTTCTAGACTTCTTAAGGAGTCAAAATGCTTTAAAAAAAAAAAGTCTTATCTTTTGCTGTCAAACAAAAGATTTTAAATTATTAACAGAGGGGTACCTGGGTGGCTCAGTCATTAAGCATCTGATGCCTTCAGCTTAGGTCATGATCCCAGAGTCCCAGGATCGAGCCCCACATCAGGCTCCCTGCTCAGCGGGAAGCCTGCTTCTCCCTCTCTCACTACCCCTGCTTGTGTTCCCTCCCTAGCTGTGTTTCTCTCTGTCAAATAAATAAATAAAATCTTTTTTAAAAATAAATAAATTACTAACAGATATTCAAAGCATGTTATATTTAAAATACTATATTTGTACATATGTATTTGTAAATAATAAATCAAAGGTATATGCATGTTAGTATTACTAATTCTATTTTTATAATGATGAAGAATGCCAGACATACATTACCACGTACATATTTTAAATGAAGTGTCTATTTTGAAGATTTTTACTTTAATGGAAGAAGAAGAAAATTTATCTCAGGGAAAAAAAACAACAAAAGAAAAGCAGATTTTCACAGATGGATGAAACAATCTACAGAGAAAACTATATAAGCAGTGAAAAATGCTGTAGACAGATGCTGAGATTAACTTAAAGGCAGTAGATGTGAGAGACAGTTTGAACATAGAGTGAAAGAATCCTTATTAAAAGCACACACAAAAAAAATACAGACTATTTCATCAAAGTGGACAGCCACAAATTTAAGATAAGAAGGACCTGCATTCTGTATCTAATATTACTGGCCACTAGAATATCGCCTATTCACATTGAAAACTAACAGACAAATGTGTCTTATTTTTTTCACTAGGTAATACTTTTCACAGAAGTTCCAAGAATAAGATTGGATATTCTTACATATATTTTTGATGTGGGAAAACATACATAAAGTTCCCAAAGCACACCCAGTCGGTTTGTGACATTTCTTCCTTTGAAGCACAAAACCTCTTTATTTCTGCCAAATCTACAAATCTTTTTAGCATGGCACCTCTTCAATTTGCTAGTTACTTTGTCAGGCTGAATGCTAAAAAAGTAGGTTTTTTTAAAACCACTAGAATCAGATATAATTCCATTAACTTACATCTGATGGTTGGAAAATGTGTTAATAATTAAAAACAGAAAATGACCAAATCCCTGCATACTGTCAGCTAAAATATCATCTACTCTAACATCCAGGATACAGAAGCACAAAGCAGAGCTGGGATGGGGGGAGACACGGGGGAGTGACACTTGCACATGGAGTTAGATTGAAATAGTCTGGGCAGAATAATTATTCAGGGTCGCTTCAGTTTGATATTCTTCATGTATTTGTTCAACTTTTATTTAGGGAGGTAGGGATGAGTACCTGTGAGAAGTGATTTCTTTGTTTGTTTCCATTGGAGGGACTGTCAAATGCTGTGAAAGTGAAACCAATTTCAAATTCACAATCTTTATAGAGAAATCAGAGGTAATAGACAATTTCTTTCTTCTGTTGGTGGCAACCATGGATTTTCCTGGTTTGGATCTCCCTTCAAAAAAATGTGCTGTAGAGAACATGCTGCCTGAGTTTCCAGGACACTTCTGTTCCTCCACAGCAGCCACACCAAGGACATGCCTACCCTAGGCTGCTGCCAGAAATGGTGGACAGTGGTGCTTTTCAGATGGAGCCAGGCCATTTCTGTCTGACATTGAACTCCCCCAAGGAAAGTTTTTCTGAGGACTCCTCTTGATCCTAGTCTAGATTTTTAATTTCATTTATTTTAATTTTTTTAAGATTTTATTTATTTGTTAGAGAGAAAGAGAGCACAAGCAAGGGGAGCAACAGGCAGAGCAGGCAGAGGGAGAAGCAGACTCTCCATGGCCGTGGAGCAAGGAGCTGGATGTGGGACTCAATCCCAGGACTCTAGGGCCATGACCTGAGTGAGCTGAAGGCAGCTGCTTAACTGACTGAGCCATTCAGGAGTCCTGCTGACCTAGATTTCTACTTGTACCTCAATCTCAAGCTTTTCCTATCCAATCCCTCTCACCTTTGAAAGTATCAAGCCTGTCGTTAGAAAACAGGATCAGAAATCATTTGAATTCACATAGAATGGAAAAAGATTCATTTATAGTTTTGCCCCAAAGTTATACAAACTTTTCCATTCCCTTTCACAATATACTCAGAAGAGATCTGTGCTTTCTGAATGTTTTACAGAACATGACACTGATCATTTTGTTGGTAACATCATAGTGATCAGGCAGGCACAGCATGAAGTGGTTAGTACTCTGGAAGGCTTGGTAAAACAAGCACTGAAAGAGTGGGGATTAAGCCCCATGAAAACTCAGAGATCTTCCATTTCATTAAAAATATTAGAGTCTCTAAGATTAAGGTCATGCCAGGTTCTTTCTTCTAAATTAAAAGTCAAATTGCCACTTGTCTCCCCTAGTACAGACAAGGAAGCATAGCATCGCTGGAACTCTTCAGATTCTAGAGTCAAACATTCCAACTGCAGGAATACTGCTTCTGTTAATGGTAGAAAATGCTGCTTCTGTTAATTGTAGAAAAAAAATTCAGTGTTGGATTTATAATAAGTCCAAGTTAAAGACTCACAGTGTAGGCTCCTGAGATTCTGGAATAAGGTAATGCCGTCTACAGTGGATGATGTACTTTTCAAAAAACAGTTCTTAGAATGTTATTGGGCCCTTATAAGAGAGGAGATGCTTGACCATTGATCCTCCACCAAGTATGTGGATTCTATTAGTACTATCAAGTCATGAAGATGGACAGGCCCAGCAGCATCCATCAGAATGGAAATATTACATCTGGAATTGAGGTTGGAGAGTACCAGAGAATACAAGTAAGCTGCATGAGCAGAACCCCAGCCACCTATATATCACATGTCAAGGCACACAAGCAACCATCCCTGTTCACTCCTTACAAAGTGAGGAGTGCCATCTAAATGGCAAGCTGAAAGAGTAAGAAAGAGGTCAAGCTTGGTTTATTAATGAGTATACAGGTATACAAGTACAAGCCTTAAAAAAAATGGCTATGATATAACTACTACATTCAGGAACAGCCTATCTACTGCTGCCCCGGAATGTTCAACCTGTTGACAATGACAAATTCTGAGCCACTAATATAACACAATTTCTCAAGGAGACCAACTGGGCACTTGATGGAAAGTTAATGACACTGAGCCTTCTGTCCTAGAAGTGCTGGTGGTTTATCCTTACAGAGATGGATACTTCTCCCAGTATGGATCTCTCTTTCCTAACTACACAACCTGAGCCAGAAACACTACCCAAGGGTTTAGTGTATGCCTGATCTCACATTAAATTCCACATAATATCACATATCACATTTAATCAAATGACCCATTTTACAGCAATGAATATGCAAGAGTGAGCCTATAAAAATGGGATCTGCTGATTATACCACATACTGCAACATTCAGAAGGTGGTCTCCTTTACTATAGGGATGGCTTACTGAAGACAATGTTAAAGAGCAAGCCAGCTTGCCATAGTCTGCAAAGATGTGGTGTCATCATTCAGGACTCAGTATATGTTCTAAATTTAGGACTCATGACATATACTAAATCAGAAGACTACACGTAGTACTGTTTTTCCAATAAGAATGCCCTGACCTGAGAATAGGGAGGTGTTAGTAGGAATAGTCCCTTTTATCATGATTCGGAAACACCTACTTAAGAAATTATGTTCTCTATCCTTGCAATTCTGGCTTCTGTAAGGATAGAGGACAATTTCCAAAAAGGATATATTCTTAGGACACAGCAAGGGACACATTGAACTATAAGCTACAGTTGCCACCATGGCCCTTTGGATTCCTTATAATCAAAGACGAGCAGACAAGAAAGGTCATCATTATATTACCAGAGATAACTAAGAGACTGGTGTACTTTTACAAAATGCTAATGTCTTATCTCAGGCTGTCATAATGAGATGCCATAGACTGGGAGACTTCAACAAAAAAATGTGTTTCTTACAGTAGAGGCTCAAAGTCTGAGATCAGAGTACCATCATGGTTGAATCTGGTAAACGGTCTTTTCCTGGCTTGCAGATGGCTGCCTTCTCAGTGTGTGTTCCCTTGGCTTTTCCCTGATTCATGTGGAAGGAGATCTCTCTCTTTCTTCTCTTTCTTATGGGGCTACCAATCCTATTGGATTAGGATTCCACCCATAGGACCTCATTTAACCTTAATCAGCTCCTAAAAGCCTTATCTCCAAATGCATTTACATTGCCAGTTAGGGCTTCAACATATGAATTTGGGAGGGGACACAATTAAGTCCATAGCAAGTAGTGAAGATGATGGGAAATCCAGTTGATCCACTTGGGTGCATCTAAGCACCTAATTATAACTGAAAAGAACACGTGAAGCAAACCCTAGCTTGGGAAGTTAGGGATGTCTAACTTTCCAAGCAAATAATTGACTTTAAAGTATAGACAATATAAAAATATGTTAGTGTTTGATAAAGTATGATTTGGGCAGTAACACCTAATGGGATAATTTATGTACTCCTATATCTATCTAATTATAACATATTTACATTAGCATTTTGAGTTAAGTTCATAGGAAATGTCTCATTTATCTTCTTTTAAGTTCATTGAACTCAGTAAAGGTCAATGGAAGGCCCTCATCCGGTCTGTTGCTGGGACATTAGAACTCAATTATTTATGATATTCATTCTTTTTTCCAGAGTAAGGTAAAATGCTTTATTTCTCTATGGTAGTGGCTTTGTGAAAAACAACAAACAAACAAACAAAAAAAACATCAGTTTACAAATCATCTTTGACATTTTGTCCTTATAGTCACTTCCTTGTATCCATCCCTAAGCAGATGACCCCGGATGTCCCTCAGGTCTCACACACTAAACATACACAACCGAAAAAGGGGCTCTACAAAGGGTGATGCTAGTAATATAGCATGGTCAATTAAGACATATTACAAAGCCAAAAACAAAATCAATCCAATTATAGGTCTCCTCGTCTCCTCACAGATCTGAAGCACAAGGACATATTCTACTCACCAGAGCTTGGGCAGTATTGATTTTTTTTTTCTCCTAAAATGTATATTGATTTAGATATTTTTCACAGCATAAAGAATTAATGTGTGGGTTGAGTAGGTCTTCTCTAAAATACTCAAATTCTTAAAAGCCACAACTGTTAAGAATATAGATAATGCAAATATGAAATGCTTGTCATACCATATGATGATGGGGAAACAAGGATATTCAAGTATAATACACCACAAAAGTTCAATTACCTATAGAAGAATTAATAAGTATTACAGTCTATGCAAAGTATGCAAGGTTTAAATCCATTAAAATTGCACTTTCAAGAGGAAGAATTCTATTTTACATTAAAAGTATCCATTTCTAAATCCATATTATTGGCCCTTGTGAATGTTAAGTAAATCATCAAAATTCTGAACTTATAGTGAAGAGGAACAACATTATGTAGCAGATGTGAGCTGTCCACAAATTAAAGTTTGCAAGAGATGTTTCTTCATTATCTTTTAATCTACTTAAATTCAATACTGGTCAGATAAAAGCCCTCATCCAGTATGCCTGCTGGGAAGTTAGAGCTCAATTATTTTTGGTGTTTCCTCTATTCCAGAAAGTCACGTAAAATACCAAGAGTCTCAAACAGTATATTAGAGGGTAATCCCTCCTGTTTTCTCTCATACTGGTTATCATGGAGATGCCCATCTGTCATAGTCAGTCACGTTTCTTGAAATTCTTAGGATCCATTGTTCCAGTAGGAAGTGAAACATGGAGGTGGATTTTGGGTGGTTTCTGTCTTGAATGGGATGGTGAATAATAAAGAAATTAGAATTATCCCATTATCACACTAGAGTATGGGCGGGGGAAGCACATAGACATGTGGAAAGGGTAGAAAGATACATGTGTCCTTGCTTTGCATCTTTCAAGGTGGGAATAAAGGAAGTAAAAAATAAGATGGGAGAAACACTCTGAAATGGATGGGGGATTAGACCGTGCTAGCACTAGCTAGTGGCATAGTTTCCTGGGGAGGAAATCTCTACGTGTAGCTCGACACAGTCACATTTATTATGATGTGGGTATATGTAAAGCTCTGGAAAAAGGAAGAAAACTTTTTTTTTCTATTAAAGAAAAAGTTTTTGAAATGCCTCTCATTCCCAAGCCCTGTGTGAACTATAAAGAATTCAGATGTTTTGTGTGCCTTGGATGAAGAACCACAAAGAAACAGAAATTTGGTGAGTATCCAAAGGCCTGGGATCAGGACAAAGCAGTCACCATGTGTGAGAACTTCCTGACCAAGAGCTTGTGGTCCTTACAAATTGTTTCAGTGGCTGAACAGAAGCATACTTGCCTCAGCAAACTTGTCTATTGTACATCTGAGTATAGAGTATAAATTTGTTATCCTGTTAAAAATAACAACAAAGTCTCTGATGCAGCAGTGATTTTGAGTGATCAGGGTAAGGCCAAATTACAAATACATGTAATTTACAAATACATTGTTGGTAGTGCCTCCTCATTTCTTGGCCACCCACCCATTACTAAAGAGAATGCTTTGACTCCTCTGTTGTTGTAACTCATACTAATCTAGAGCTTTTCCAATAATAGGTTCAGACATTACCCATTCCAACTGGATTTGCACCTACTAGTGAATATCTAAGATGTAGAAGACCTTCCAAGCCCCAGAAAGGGAAGTTTAACTTACAAGAAGAACTGTGAGCACTTCGTTAACAGTAATAGTAAACACGACTAATATTTATAGTCACTATACACCATGCTCTGACTTCAAACTTGTGTGGTTTTTTGTGGGTTTGGGGGGGGGGTTGGATAGGTTTGTAAGTATGTATCAATAAGGTAGGAATATGATACTTTGAATGGAAGGTAATCTCACCATACTCAACTCATATCATTTAGTGGTGATGAAGTGAAACAGTCTCCTCTGCTCTATGTAGCTTTATTTGTGCTAAGAGTTTGTGAAAAGAACCAGTTAGTTGTTATGCTCTATGTTCTTCAGCCATCTGGTGACCTAAACAACAAAAAACATGGATGTGACAAAAACCTTTGTCAAATATAACTCCAAGTGTCCTCTCCAAGTCATTCAACCTTTTGTGAAAGACAAAAGGTTCTGGACAATTCTATTGATACTGGGTGATTCTGTCAAGGCTATTACAATAGTGAGAATGTTCACTAATGAAATTCTATAGAGGCAGGTAAACTAAGAAATTATCTGTGAATTTTATGGGAATCATGAAGGATGACAGAGATAGGTCTAACCTGAATTACGGCAGTAGGCAGAGGTGAAGGTGAGTCTTTTTTTTTTTTTTTTTTTTGAATATGAGAAAGAGAAAAGGATTTTTGTACTTAGCCATTTCTTGAAACAAAATAAGGGAATTTGGAAAAGAAATGTTGAGAGGAGGGCATCTGGGTGGCTCAGTCAGTTAAGTATCTGCCTTTGGCTCAGCACATGATCCCAGGGGATCAAGTCCCTGCTCAGCAGGGAGACCGTTTCTCCCCTTCCCTCTGAAGTTCCCCTGCTTGTGCTTTCTCTCTCTCTAATAAATAAATGCATTCTTTTAAAAAATAGTGGGACGATTTCTTAACAATCATAGTTTCCTAGAAGCACATGACTCAGATAAAGATAACCGCAATTACTTCCTTTTTCATACTAAGGAAATAAAGCTATGGGGGGAAAAAAAACTATAATGTAGTATGTTTGTGACAATTTCCCCAAAGTTCTTGAAATCTTGATTAACCTATTTTGTCAGTAGGACTTCTATCAGCAATAGGACTTTGTCTTTCAAGTAGAACATAAAAATAATTCAAACAGTACTTATGTACAGAGAATCCTTATTGTCACAAAGTATTTGTTAATGTTAAGAGTAATCTAAAAGTATAGTAAAAGTGTATAATATAATATAAAGAAAACCCAGATTTCTTTGGAAAAACATCTGTTCAGACCCTCTGTTTATTTTTTAATTAGATCTTTTTTATTTGTTTCTGGAGTTTTTTGTGGCTTTTGTTGGTGTCGAGCATTTGAGTTCCTCATATATTTTGGATATAAACCCCCTATTGGATATATCATTTGCAAATATCTTCTTCCCCCTCAGTAGGTTGACTTTTGTTGATGGTTTCCTTCACTGTACAAAAGCTTTTTATATTGAGGTAGCCCCCAATGGTTTATTTTTGCTTTTGCATCCCTTGCTTCAGAAGACTTATCTAGAAAGATATTGCTGTGGTCAATGTCAGAGAAATAACTGCCTGTGTTCCTTTCTAGGATTTTTATGGTTTCAGGTCTCATATTTGGGTTTTTAATCCACTTTGAGTTTATTTTTATGTATGGTGTTAGAAAGTGGTCCAGCTTCATTGTTTTGCTTATAGCTGTCCAGTTTTCCCAGCACCATTTATTGAAGAGAGTGTCTTTTCACCATTGTATATTCTTGTCTCCTTTGCTATAGATAAACTGACCACATAAGCATGGGTTTATTTGGGGGATTTCTATTCTGTTCCATTGATCTATGTGTCTATTTTGTGCTAATACCATACTGTTTTGATTACTATGGCTTTGTAGTATATCTTGAAATCTGGAATTATGATACCTCCAGTTTTGTTCTTCTTTCTCAAGACCATTATGGCTATTTGGGGTCTTTTTTGGTCCCATACAAATTTTAGTATTTTTTTTTTTTTTTAGTTCTGTGAAAAATACTGTTGGTATTTTGATAGGGATTGCACTGAATCTGTAGATTGCTTTGGGCAGTATGAACATTTTAACAATATTAATCATTCCAACACATGAGCATGGAATATCTTTCTATTTGTTTGCATCGTCTTTAATTTCTCACAGCAGTGTTTTACAGTTTTCATATTACATGTCTTTCAGCTACTTGGTTAAGTTTAATCCTACGTATTTTGTTCTTTTTGGTGCAACTGTAAACGGAAATTGTTTTCTTAATTTTTCCTTCTTCCATTTTGTTATTAGTGTATCAGTGTGCTACTGATTTCTAGGTATTAACATTGTACCTAATACCTTTACTGATTTCATGATTTCTAGTAGTTTTTTGGTGAAGTCTTTAGGGTTTCTTATGCATACTATCATGTCATTTGCGAATAGTGACAGTTTAACTTCTTCATTATTAATGTGGATGCTTCTCATTTATTTTTCCAAAGAAGACAGATGGCCAACAGATATATGAAAAGATGCTCAACATCACTAATCACCAGGGAAGTGCAAATGAAAACCACAATGAGATATCTTATACTTGTCAGAATGGCTAGAATCAAAAAGACAAAAAATAACATGTTCTGGCAAGGATGTGGAGAAAAAAAGGAGCCCTCTGCACCATGGACAGAATGTAAATTGTTTCACTGTGTAAACTGCATGCTGTGGAAAACTGTATGGAGGTTCTTAAAAAAATGAAAATAGAAATATATGATCCAACAACTGCACTACTGGATATTTACCCAAGGAAAATAAAAACGATAATTTGAAAAGATATATTCAACTTTATGTTTATTGTATCATTATTTACAATAGCTAAAATATGGAAGCAACTCAAGTGTCTATCTGTAGATGAATGGATAAAGAAGATGTGGATTAAGACAATGAATATTATTCAGCCATAAAAAAAAGATTGAGATCTTGCCATTTGAAACAACATGGATAGACCTAAGAAGGTATAATGCAAGTAAAATAAGTAAGACTGAGAAAGACAAATACCATATAATTTCACTAATATGTGGAATCTAAAAAGCAAAACAAATGAATAAATGAAAAAAATTATAAGCAGAGTCAGACCTATAAATACAGAGAACAAACTGATGGTTGCCACAGGAAAGGGGGTGAAAGGATGGACAAAAAAGGTAAAGGGGAGTGGGAGATATATACTCTTAGTTACAAAATAAGTAAGTCATGGGAATAATATATACAGTATAGGAAATATAGTCAATGATGTTGTAATAGCATTGCATAGTAACAGATGGCAGCTACACTTGTGGCGAGCACAGAGTAACAAATAGAGATGTTGAATCATGCATACCTGAAATTAAGGTAACATTGTGTGTCAACTATCCTCAAAAAATTCAAAAGGTAAAAGAACAGAATCTTTTTGAAGAATGGAGATAAATTTAAGAAAATTTTAAATTTATGAGGTTAAAGTTGAAATTTATAAAGATAAATGTATGAAAAGTTGAAAGGCAGAAATAGAGGAAGAGAATGGGGGATGGAGAGTCAACTGCTAGTGATGGGTTTTCTGTTAGTTCCATACTCTTTCATATTAAGTAATTCCCATGAGCCTATTAGCAGCCTCATTCCTAAAATATGCACCAAATCTTAGTATTATTATAAAACTTAAAAAAATTTTCAAACCATCTTCTTTATGGTATGGAACTTGGTCAACTGGCATAGTTCTCACATCTCAAATTTTAGGGCAGAATTTCTTACAAATGATATTCTGGCCCTTTTCCTAATTACACAAACACCTGCCATTACACTGAGGCTAATTAGCAATTAGTAAAATAATTAAATCAGTTTGGCTTCCCTACTGTATTCATAAAATTTTTCAAAATCAGCACAAATGTTTAATTACTGACAGAAAGCTCAATACCCTGTATCTTAGTAGAGGTGATGATCCACAAGAATGAATTCACTGTTAAAGACAGAACAATGTGTGGGGAGATCTCATATCTCACTACAGCATTTCTTTTTTTTTTAAGATTTTATTTATATTTGAGAAAGAGAGAGTGAGTGAGACAGAACGTTAGAAGGGAAAAGGTCAGAGGGAGAAGCAGACTCCCTGCAGAGCTGGAAGCCCAATGTGGGACTCGATCCCAGGACTCCAGGATCATGACCTGAGCTGAAGGCAATGGCTCAACCAACTGAGCCACCCAGGTGCCCCTCACTACAGCATTTCTTGTCTTCTCTCCTGTCCAATCTTTTCTAAGTATTTCAACTCAAAACTGGCATTTATTTTTCCCATATTTGTTCTTTTCTTTATAATTATAGATACCTATTCAGCCTATATTAGTAACTTATTTTTTTCTCTGTTAACATGGAGGTAGATGCATTTTCATTTGAATGAGCCCTGTAAATTTGCGCAAATTATAGAACCTTTCCAAGATTCAGTTTCCTCGTGTGTAAAAATTAGGTAGACTACTATCACTCACATATGGTTATTATAAAGATGAGTAACATAAAATGTGACAATGAGTGATGAGGTATAGAATATTCAGCACTGTCATTTCTCTGGACCCATCGTTTCTTCCCCCATTCCTCTCCTTTTGATAAGATACCTTAACTTTTAAGAGACATGCTCATAAAGAATGTTCACATTGTGTCTCTTCCAAACTGTCAGGAAGCCTAATGGTTGAGACTATTTCATTTTTTCTGCATTTAAGGTTGATAATCAGTCAATCATGCTCATGATTATCACACCTTCTGTTATAGCTGCCAACATCAAGGTCAAAACCACCACCACCACCATTCCTTGACAGCCTACTACTAGAGACTTGGAGGACTCTTACTTTATTTTTTAATTTTAATTTTTTTGAGAGAAAGATAGTGCATGAGCAGGGTTGGAGATGGGTAGAGGGAGAGGTAGAGAGACAATCTCAAGTAGGATCCACACCCAGAGCAGAGACCAATACAGGGCTCAACTTCATGACCCTGAGATCATGACATGAGCCAAAATCAAGACTCAGACACTTAATGGACTGAGCCCTGGATTCTTACTTTAAAGCCTCTATTTGTACCATATACTTCATTTTTTACCATGTTTTTGACCTCTTATCTAACTTACTGATAAGTTAGATCAGTAATAACAATTGAGGCAGGCAATAACAGTTTTTATCTACCTATTCTGACTTCTAAATGATAAATATGGACTTCTGTCTTCCAGGTGTGGTCCCTTCCATACAATGAGTATAACATGGCTTTATTAAGACATAATGCACCTATACTGGCTGTTCCCATATCAGTGGGAGAATGGGGTTAACTTCAGTGCCCACAACATCCTCAAGTATTGATATAACATAACTATGAACCACTCTAGTCCTTTTCCATTTAGTGATTTTCTCTTATCTTTCCATTATGACACCATTATAATTTCTACCCCATTGGTTCACTTTCATTCTTTATGTCTCAATTCAAATATCACCTTTTCAGAGGGCCTTCCCTAAATTCTATCTCAAGTGACCTTCTCCAATTTATCTTTATTTCATCACATAAAACTCATCACAATCTGTATTTATCTTTCTTACTTATTGCTTATCTATTTGATTATAATTGTTCTCCAAAATTAGGATGTATACTCCATGAGGGTAGGAATCTGTTCTCTTAATTCCCCTCCACCAAAAAAACAAAAGGTAAGGGTGCCTGGGTGGCTCAATCGGTAAGTGTCTGCCTTTGGATCAGGTCATGATCCCAGGAGTCTGGGATTGAGCCCTGCATAGGGCTCCCTGCTCTGCAGGAAGCTTGCTTCTCCTTCTCCTCCTCCCCCTGTTTGTGTTCCCTCTCTAGCTGTGTTTCTCTCTGTCAAATAAATAAATAAAATCTTTAAAATAAAAAAAAGAAGAAGAAGAAGAAGGTAGAACCTGGGACAAGGAGTTCAGAGTAAGTAGTTTATGTGAAAAGTAACCTAAGGAAACAGCAAAAAAGGTCTGGCAGAAGTGAGATAGAGAAGCAAGAGAATCTAATTCTTCTATTAATGAGCACATCACTGATTGGCCAACTGAGGCTCATTCTACTGGGGACCTTCTGAGGAATATAGTGTAGAAATTGCAGTCAGTTATCATGCAGTGTGGCACATGCATTCCTTAAAAAAAGCCCTGTACAATACAAAAACATGCAATTAAACCTCAGGGCTTGTAGAAACAAAAATGAAGTCAGAAACACAATACTGAAAACCTTCATCAGTCACATTTAAAAAAGACAGGATGCTTAAACATGGTAGCACAGTGTCACACATGCCAAATGCTAAGAAATACATCAAACCTACAATAATCATGGCACTTGGCTCTAAGGGGAGCCTGATGTTTGCTGGTGGATGGGCATGCTGGAAGAGTTGCGGTTGTGAGCTACTGCAAAGTCATGGAAGAACAATTACATGAAATCTGATGGAAATTTGTAACACAAGTTATGGCTGGGTGTGGCTCAAAACATACGCCATGCTCTGAAGTCCCAGGGAGATGTTTCAGATGTGTGAATATGTGCCTATTTATTTTATTTTTATTGTTTGTCTTGTTATATAGCTTTGGTTAGCTTCATGCCATTTTCTCCATTCACCAGGATCAGGAATTATCTCACTTTTCCTTAAATGATCAGATGGTAAATATTTTCAAAACTGAAGGTTCTACAGACCCCACCACAGTCAAAGAAAGGATGTTTAAGAAAAGATAATCTTCTCTGTCATACTCCAATAAAACCTGACTTCCAAAAACAGGCCATGGGCAGAGTTTTCCACTCTCTAATTTAATTTAATGTTTCTCATGGAAGAAGTCATGCATAAGAAAATACAAAACTTGGGTTCTGCTCAAATCATTCCTCAATGTATTGATTGTGTTGGAACAAATTAACATTTCCAGAACACGCATGATAGCAGAATTGATTATACCTCAGAATTCTCCCATTGATGGGACTCATCCTGATAATGCTTAATTCCTACTTTGCTGAGCTGCGCATGGTATGGGATGAACAATTTCCTGAGTTCTGGAGAGAACCCAACATTTAGACTGAGAAGCAAAAATACGTGAGTGGAAAAGCTGTTAGCCTCCATAGGAATTTGTCATCTCCTGCCAGAAGCTGAGGTGACACGAGATGTGGCATCATCTGTATCTATTCTGCTTGTTTGTCCAACTCAGAGCTGCATCTTCAGTCTCCAGAATGTATTAGACACTCATGACAAATGGCTTACCTTGCAAAAGGGTCCAATAACTGAAGAAACCCAGGAATGAAGACAACCTAGTTCATTCTTAATTGAAATCTTTACTCTCGTGGTCAGACTTAGCAGTATTTCCCAGGTTGCTTCATTTCCATGGTTATAAGAATGCAGAGTTCTTACAGTTTCTTCTTACTCTCTCTTTTGTCTCGTTATATCTTACCAAGACCTCTTTTATTCAGTATATCAATTTGGTATATACTACTTCTAACAACTCAACATACATTTGCAAGCACATAAACACATGATTATGCTTTTCTAGGCTTCATGCTAAATACATTCTATATAAATTTTTCTTACTCTAATAAATTTCCCTGCTTCAGCATGAAAGAGTTCCTATCTAATCAATAGTAGTAAGTAATGCCTGACATGTTAGTGGTAATACACATTTCATAGTGAGGATAATAGATATTCCAAAAGAAATGTAGTTATTATTAGAATTTTGCCTTAAAATGTCATTTTTATGGATGTAAGTATCTCTCTAAAATTTAAATGTTGAAGCCATAATCCTTAGTGTGACTGCATTTGGAGATCCTCTTTAAGGAGGTAATTTAGGTTAAATGAGGTTATAAGGGTGGCCCTAATCAAACAGGGCTTGTGTCCTTAGAAGAAGATAAAGGAAGAGACACCAGAGAGCTCTCCATCCCCACTTATGCAAAAAGAAAAAGTCACACGAGGACATAACAAGAACATATCTGAAAGTCAGAGGACAGATCTCACCAGAAATGAACCCTGCTGGCATCTTGATCTCGGACATCTAGTCCAAAACTGTGAAAAGGTAGACTTCTGTTGTTTTTTTTTTTAAGCCACTCTGTGGTATTTTATACTGCATCCTGATCTAAATACAGATGTATTTAGAATCAGAGGGGGGAAAAAGAACAGGTAAAGAAATATTTCTAAAATAAGAAAACATTCTTAATATTAAAAGCTGTCCAGAAACAATTAGGAACCCATGGAAAATAATTCAGTAAACATTTATTACACCCTGAATCTAACAGACTTTGCTGTTTTAATCAACAATTATCTATCTCCACATACCCCACCACCACTTTTGCTTTATTCTTAGCATAAAAAGTCTCCTACTAGGGAGATACAGAATTAGAAAAATTAATATTATGAAAAATCTTAAACAATTGTATGTTGGTTTCATCCTGTGACTTTCCATTAGGGACTATACAACAAAGAAAATTTTAGTTTAAAGGATGTCAAGCTTAAAGAAGAAAGGAGGAGAAGGAAGCAGCCTTGAGCCTAAAGATGTAACGGGCTTTCTACATAGACTGAATATCTTTATATTGTGCTTTTCAGGGTTTATAAGACCAATTTCTCTATCCTTGAGCTGAAATTAATACTTTTGGAGAAATAGAAAGTAAACAACTTTGCAGAAAGTATAATTGTTCAGAGTGAGACCTTTGCCTATTCTAGGGATCTTTCATTAGGTATAATCCATCAGACAGAATGAACAAGCTTGGTTAAGAAGAAAATCTGATTAATGGTTATTATTTCCTGGACTCAAGGTAGTGTCCATTAAACCAGTGGTTAGATGTTGGAAGAATATGGAGTTCAGTGAAGTCAAAATTTTGGTTGCAGTTATTAGCCCAACAACAAATAAGTACTACAGAAGACTGTTAAGTTTTTGAGGGGACTCCATTGATACAAAGCCACTTAATGACTTATGAATGTTCAGTCCTAAGATACCAACTTAAGACCAACAGGAAGTGGACTGCTAAAGCAGTATCGCTGTAGAAAGAGCCCCTCTTTGTTGTGATCATGAAAGACAATAGAGAAGAAGCCTCTTCCTTGAGAGCAGAACTATCTTCTAGATTGGCCAACATAGAAGCCTATTCCATTGGTGGGCAGGGAGCCTTTATTTCTATTTAGCAGTAAATATATGCTCTGGAAAAATGACCATTGCTTTTTCTAGTTGGCTCTTTCTTCAAACAGGCATCTTTGTTGTAGAAATTGTGTTTCTGTTCCATAATTTTGTATCATGTATTGTGGAGGTGGCTCACTGTGCCTTACACAACTAAGAACAATGTGCTACCCAGACTTGCCTCCACTTTGGCCAAGGTTTGCCTTTTATTTTGCCTTGCTCTTGTTCTTGTTCATCAGAAAAAGAAACATCCTATTGTATAGCAAAATCAAAGCTGTTGCTTAAGAGAAAGGAACTGCCTTTTTTTTTCTATAGGCAGATTCTTTTTAAATTGTGGTAAAATATACATAGCATTAAAAATAACCATTTTAAACTGTACAATTGGGGCACCTGGATGGCTCAGTCGTTAAGTGTCTGCCTTCAGCTCAGGTCATGATCCCAGGGTCCTGGGATTGAACCCGGAAAATGGCTCCCTGCCCAGCAGGAAACCTGCTTCTTCCTCTCTCACTCCCCCTGCTAATGTTCCCTCTCTCAGTTGTGTCTCTCTGTGTCAAATAAATAATATATTTAAAAAATAATAAGAAAATAAAGTATAGAATTTTGTGACATTTGGTACATTCAAAATGTTGTGAAGACATCACCACTATCAAGTCCCAAAACATTTCCATCACCCCTGGTGATGGAAACCCTGATTTACTTTCCATCTCCATGATTTTGCTTATTCTGAATGTTTCAGAATTTCTTTAGTCAGATATTTTCCCTGGAAAAAACTCAATAAAATAGTAACAGTCAAGACAATTTTAGAGTTAGAATTCACTAATTCAAATATATTTCACACAAAATTATGAAACTAAACAGATTCTGCATGGCATTTTTTTTCTCTTTTCCCACTCAATATCATTATTAAATAATGTTTAGGAAATTATCTATACTCAAATTACCACTTGATCTGTACACACAGAAACTGAAACAAATACCTTTACATATAGATAGAGGCCCTCACTGACCTTTGTCTAATTCTATCTTGATGACCAGCCAATACTGAGCAGTCAGAAAGCTCTTACTGACAGAAAACAAAACAAAGCAAAACAAAAACCTATCAGGCCTGTTAAAAGATTCTTTAGTTCAAAAGAAGGTGACTTTTTAAAAGATACAGAAGTTTATTCTTAAGAAAAGTTATTTAAATAAACAGAAAAAGAAAATACATCAGAAACAAATTATTTATATCATCAATAAGGTTCAAAAAAGCCCTTGCCTATTTGTATTCTAAACAAGAAGTATGAAAGTATAAACATGAGAGCATTTGACTTTATGAAGAATTTAAAGAGATTTTTAAAGCAGAATTACCACATTTAAAAAATAATGAAGACAGTGAATGCTGTAGAAAATCAAATGACTAAAGAAATCGATCTCAAAAAATTCCCCCAAAATTTAAAGTGAAAAAAGGAAATTTTTAAAAATAAAATATGGGAAAACTTAAGTCAGATTCTGTAGACTCCATCCAACCAAAATGGATTTTAAACAGTATCAACAGAAATAACAGAATAAAAAACATTGTATCTAAAAAAAAAACTTGGTCTAAAAATTGAGAGTGGAGACTCTGAAATAACATTAACAAAAAGAGAATAGTAAGTATTCTGGTGGGATTTTTAAGGATTAAACTGAATAATCTTTTGAGCAAATCCAGTTGCTTCTGCCTGAACCTCCAGTCCCCCTGCTTCCCTATTGCCAGTATTCCCAGCCTTTTCCATTGTTTGGTTCTCAATTTTAGTCATATCACCTTAGTGGCATTGTCTAACAACCAGAAACCAAGGTCCCTTCCTAGTATTTTCTATCACAGCACAGGTTTATTATTATTAGAATATTTTTCTTAAGTTTTATTGATATATTTATTTATTTTTATATATTCACCTCTTTACTGTATCTTTTCTTACAAAACTCCATACCATTAGGATCATGTCTATTTTACTTTATTATTTTTAGCCTATGAGTTAGCACTATGCAAAATTAACTATTCATAAAACCAAATATTTATTAAATCAAGAGAGAAGAAGCACAGCATTACATTTTTGGATTAAGGAAACAAAGAATGGGAAAACAGTAGTAAAGAAAAGATTATGCTTTTTCTTCCATAAGGAAGAGGAAACTTCCACATATCAGTGAGGTTATAACATAATTGTCTTTCTCTGATTGGCTTATTTAGCTAGCATAACACCCTCTAGTACCATCCATGTCATTGCAAATGGCAAGATTTCATTTTTTTCTTTTTTTTTTGGGGGGGGATAGTAGTATTCCATTGAATGTGGAATTTAAGAAACAAAACAGAAGATCATAGGGGAAAAGAGGAAAAAAATAAAATGAAATCAGAGGGGAGACCAACCATAAGAGACTCTTAAGCATAGGAAAAAAACTGAGTGTTGCTGGAAAAAAGGGGGGGGGGTGAGTGGATGGGGTAATTGGCAGATGGACATTAAGGTGGGCACATGATGTAATGAGCACTGGGTGTTATATAAGACCAATGAATCACTGACCTCTGATACCAATAATACATTATATATTGAATTTAAATAAATTCTTTCAATAAAGAAACCATTATGATTTATTATTGACATTTATGATATAATGACAATCAGAGTAGTAATCATAATGCTGCAATGGACTGATTGTGTCCCCTAAAATTCATACGTTGAACTCCTAATCCCTACCATGATGGAATTAGGAGACAGAGCCTTTAGGAGGTAATTAGTTCATGAGGGCTCCACCCTTATGAATGAAATTAGTGTCCTTAGAAGAGGAGACATGAGATCTTACCTTCCTTCTGCTCTCCACCATGGGAAAGGACACAAGGAGAAGAAGGCAGTGTATAAAACAGTAAGAGGGCCCTCACCAGACACCAAGTCTAGCAGCACCTGGATCTTGGATTTCTAGTTATCAGAACTGTAAGAAATAAATGTCTGTTGTTTAAGGCATCCAGTCTGTGATCTTTGGTTTAAGCAGCCCAAATGGACGAAGAAAATTGTTTTCAACTGTACAGTATTTAAGATGTGCTAAGGACTGTATGTATAAATACATAAACTTATTTAATTCTCAAAAAAAGTACGAGGACTTTTGCTTTGTAGATAAGGAAACTGTCACAGAGATGTTAAACAACTTGCCTAAATCACACATTTGAGAGGTATTAAAGGAAGACTTTGATTTTAATCTCCACATTTCACAGCATAATGTTGGCTTATGAATTTCACAGAAAAACTTTGAGAAAATCATCCTTATAACTAAAAAGCATATGGCTAACTTTGAAGCAATTCTGGACATTAGTAAGCAAGTAAAACACTTATTTAGAAAAAGGAGGAGATAGGAACTTCAAAACAGGTGAAATACATACCAAAATTAAATATTACAGCTTTAAAATGTAGATCTATTTGTTCAATTCATTCAGTCCACAAATATTTGTGAGTACCTGTTATATACTAGGCAATAATCTAGGCCCTCTGTGTGCAGTGGTTAACAAAACAGAAAAATATTTCTTCCCTCATAGAGCATGCATTCTACTAAAAGAGCAAGATAAGCAACAACACAAATTAAGTAAATATTAAATACGCTAGACAACAGTACATACTAAAGAGAAAACATGTCAGGAGTATTCAAAGAATAGCAAGGAGACCAGCATAGCTGTGCTATGAGACAATTAGATCTGCCCATGAGATGAACAAGTTACTGAGAACCAGGGACTGTAAGGTCTGATATATCAGAAGAAAGAATTCGGACTGCTTAAAAACAAGGAAACAAACTAACAAGCTAACAAACAAACTAACAAACAGTTCACAAGAAACTTATTAAAAAGAACGAAATAGGGGCACCTTGGTGGCTCAGTTGGTTAAGCGACTGCCTTCGGCTCAGGTCATATCCTGGAGACCGGGTATCAAATCCCACATCAGGCTCCCTGCTTGGCAGGAAGCCTGCTTCTCCCTCTCTCACTCCCCCTGCTTGTCTTCCCTCTCTGGCTGTGTTTCTCTCTGTCAAATAAATAAAATCTTTAAAAAAAATAAATAAAGAAATAAAGAAATCTAAGAATGAAAGGATGTACAATGACTAAAAATGAAATGAAGAAAGCAAAAGTAGAGCTGGGCCTATCATACTATCAAAAGAGAACTCCCCAAGTAAAACTGATCAGCTAACGGTCATTTTACATACGTCTGTCACAGTATTAACACTAATGAAGAAACAAACAGTGAGATGTTGAAATACAGTGAGAGATTTTTATAATACTGGTAATGCTCCAAAGCTTAGTAAGGAGAAAAAAAAAATGGGACTGACTTAGACAGCACAGTTAATAAAGATGACAGTATAATAGGTACACTATCTTTCTATTATGACCTGATATAAGAAAACACAACTCAAAATAGCTGTCAGATTAGGAGAGATCTGGCTTCAGAATACCCTGCACAAAGGACTGAGGAATTCTGGGCACTTTTGATTACCCTTAGAAGAAAAAAAAATTATAAACTAAAAAAGAAACTTCTTAAAATAGGGTTAAAAATAGCATAAACTACTATTTTTTAACACCATCCGATATCTCTGTGATATCCCTTTTGGAAGAAAGCAGTGTTCTGAAGTTTCTGTGACCAGAAGAGAAAGACTCCCTACACTACTGCTTTTCATTGAATATGTTAATTGGGAACATGGTCCCCATAGCCTGCTCCTGACTTCCCTCAGGAAAAATTTTTTTCTCAACATAGTGTTCACCTCTGTCATTAAGAAGTAAGATGATTTATCTGATGGGTAAATCTGAGGCAATTAACCAGGCATGCTTGGCACACCTCTGCCTTCCTTGCTCTTGGGAGCAAGGTGTCTGCTGCAGAAACACACTATTCCACTATTGCTCCGGGGGTGGGGGAAGAGGGGGTAATTTTTCTCTCTGGGGTGGTGGCCAGATCTACTTATCCAGGGTGGCCAGCAACCTGCAGGGCAGCGATGATGGGGAAATGAGTCTACCAAATGAACAAACCTAAGTGCTGTACCGTAATCTGTTCACTATCAATAGCAAAGGCAATATTTTTATTTTTTTTATCATTCCTTTTTTTTTTTAGTTTTTAAGTTATTCAGAATTAGGTAGAAAAGAATACTGCTATTTATGGAGAACCTTTTGGACATCTCAACAAGAAAACCTCTGGAATGTTCTCAGGAAGAACAGATACTTAGAGAATAATGGGTAGAAGCAGGGGCAAAGAAGGGAGCATAATACAATCCACTCCCCCCACCACTTGATCCACCATTGCAAAGCAGTCAGTTTAAATCAGCCAAGAAAGGTAAGAAAGACTTAGAACAGTAGCCAAAAGTGTTTAATAACTGTGCTAAGTTACATTTTCTGTACACACATGCCAACAAATAAGGCCACAAAGTAGATTTCAAGATTGATGATACACTTACAGCTATTCTTAAACTTGGTTAGCCAGAAGATTAACATTTAGCATACTTATACTTACCTGATAAAGGGATGGAAAATTATGGAATTCTTCATCGATAAGAAAGATCACAATAAAAGAGTATAACTTTTATGTATAACTTCACCTCAAACTTAAAACAAGCCCCAACCTGGATCAAAGAGTAAACTCTCAGTCTTGCGTTGCTTATTTCCTTTCTTATTTATTTGAATATTGGTGCCTTCATGCAACTAGAAACAGAGAAGAATTTTTCTTTTCAACAAAAGCAGATAATATATATTATGTTAAGACATGGCATTTTTAGCTGTCTTTTGGCTTTAATTCTCATAAATCTACTGGTATGTGGACACTTCTTAGAAATAAATATTGGTGAAATATTTTTAAAATGGTAATTTGTCTAATAAGGGTATAGGCTTCCTCCTGAGATAATGAGTTTCTCATCATTGTCAGAGTCCAAACAGAAGCTGAATGACTGATCATCTGGTAAGAATGATGATAATTTCCAACTCAGTGTTCAATCTCCCTCTCTCTTATTTTTAAAATTTGAATTTATATATATATTATAATTTTTCCCCTAACAGTTGTTTAGGAATACTAAGGAACAATTATTTTTCACATCTGTCAAATGAACATTTTTTACGACTTCTTTTTTCTTTTGAAAATTTCCCCCTCTGGAAAACCCTGTCTTACAATACACACTTGTCCATCTTTCACCTTACACACTAAAAAATTTTAATACATTTAAGATTATTTAATATCCCTTACCTACTTCCTATAGTGTCTCCTAGTAAGATGGTTACACCATCTGGGAATAATTTATTTTAAAGCATGACTACAATCATGGGCCTATAGGCTCATACTGTAGAAAAGGAAACGAAGTGTGCATATCAACGGTGCTTTGGTTTACCCCAATACTAAAAAATGTACAGCAATAGGGTTGCTACTCCCAGTCCCTTGACTATTAATTGATTAATCTAGAGTGTATACCATGTCAAATATCTAGTAATTTTACTATTATTATTATTTATAAGATTTTATTTATTTACTTACCTTGGAGGGAGGGGAGGGAAAGGGACAAGCAGACTCCACGCTGAGCACTGAGGGCAGGAGCCCAAGGCCACTGACCCCACTACCCAGAGATCTCAACCTAGGTTGAAATCAAGAGTCTGCCACCCAGCTGACTGAGCTCCTAGTGTAATTTTACTTGAACTACTGTTGACATTACCTCTAACATACAGCCTCTCAAAAGTTTCAATAAGTTTAAAGAATTTGAGCAAAATGATGACTATATCTCTATCTCTGGCAGGCAGTACTATGGCAGGTAGATTACAATAAATGGCATTTGCCATGGCTGTTGAATAACTATGAATTGAGTAAAGTTCGCCTACCTAAATCTGAAGAAGCTGCAGATAATAAAATGCCATATTGCTGTGGTATTTGTATGAAAACTCTCATAAATATATTCAACAATAATATATTCACAAAAATATTCAATCATATTATATAAATGCAATTCATAATTGGGCAAATATTAAGGGACAGGCAGGTGACGGGAATAGGTGATATAATCAAGACATGTTCAATCAAACTTTCCTGTTGCTTAATTTCATTAATGGAATTGTTATTACATAAATAGCATAATTAGTTTAGGTATCTTAGATAAAATATGTGTTAGACCATTCCAAATTGTAAAACAGAACCATCACTAACATACATAGCAGAAAAGACAAAACAGAACTATAATCCTCTGTGTCCAATACACTTCAATAAGAGTTCAACAAGACTCAAATTCTAGAAAATTGCTTAGCAGAAGTAGTAACAAGCATAATAAATATTTTAAAAGATGAGGACCTGATTTAACAATTCCCCAAAAGAGCCCATAGTTGAACAGGTGCACAACGTGTCTTTATCAATGCATACTTTCACTCTGTTTCCTCAACCAGTCAATGAAAAATAATACCAGGAAGTCCAATATACTCTACCTGACTGACAAACAGGGAAAATGTATTTGAAAATATACTACATGCATTTTGCAAGAGAACACAAGTGATGTACACATGCTCACTGGGTGATGAAATAAGATCTCTAGCAATATAAATATTTGTGCAATTGAAATGATAGATTAAGTAGGCAGGGCCCAGAGAGAAAAGTAAAGTACAAGGCATATGATTAAGAAATAAGAGAAAAACACACACATATACACAGATTATATGTAAAATAAATAATAATAAACACTCATTCCCATCTTTCCAGAGAGAAATGCCATAATGGAGCTCCATAGAGAGATGACATCCAAATATCTGATCAAATTGGTCAATACTGAAGAGTTCTTAGCAAGTACCATTTTGAGTTACTGTCACTATTTAAGCTGTATTGCAGATAAAAAAAGAAAGGAAGGAAGGGAGGGGGGAGGGAGGGAGGAATAAATAAAAATATGTACACAAACAGAAGAGAAAAAATGCAAATAAAATTTCATGCATAACCAATTTGATAACACTAATTCTTTTTAGGATAACATGCATTTCAAACTTGAATTTCATAATATTTTAGGTCTATTTGGTAAACAATGTTGGACTTAAAAACTAAAGTGTGAATAAAGAGTAACCCAATGGGACACAGTAGCTTAGCTTAAAAGACGATATTTGCACACAAAATGCTTCATGTTTATCTATAAAAGAAGTGATTAATTATGTGGAAGTATTTTCCCAGAAAACTACTTTTTAATCTTCTGAAAGGCAGCCTTTCCATTGTTTCTCTAGTACAATAAGAAAAGGAGGGCTCTAGAACAAAGGACCAAGGGGCACCTAGGTGGCTCAGTTGGTTAAGTGACTGCCTTAGGCTTAGGTCGTGATCCCAGAGTCCTGGGGTTGAGGCCCACATGGTGGGGGGGGGGGTCCTGCTCAGTGGGAAGCCTTCTTCTCCCTCTCTCACTTCCCCTGCTTGTGTTTCCTCTCTAGCTGTGTTTCTCTGTTAAACAAATAAGTAAATAAACAAACAAAGGAATGTGGGCATAATTGGGAAATCCAATATTTAGGCTGAAACCATTATTATTTAATTCTTTGAAGATAATTGTATTTGAATTTACTTCTGTTTGTTAGAACAAATTTTATAGGGATGACTATATGAATAATTAATTTTGATTCCTAAAATTAGGTATGGAAGTAAAAGAAAACTGCCCTGAAACTGCAAGAATACAAATTTGGTTTCATTAAACTAAGCTTCTCCAGTCAAGCTGAACTAGCCAGTTACTCCACTCTCTGACAGTTAAAGCTGTTCACAAGTATTCTGTTGAATGTAAGGAGAATTTTGAAAAAGAACAAAAAAGTTACATCATTTTTTTGAAGACCTCATGACTATCCCTAAACATATTCTTTTCACATACTTAGCAAATGAAGCAACACACAAAGATCACTGCCTCACATTTTATTATTGATAAAATAATTCTGTTGGTCATAAGGAGAAAAACCTTACTTTTTAAGAATATGATAAAAATTTAAAAGTTCATTACTATGTCTTCTTTGAAGTCTTGGATATAGTAACTGAAATTATCCCACGGAGTCTTAGAATTAGCAAACCCATTATAAGAGTCAGTCCAAAAATAGATTTTAAAATGGGGTCTGAGAAGTAAATTTTATATTTCTTTGATTTTTTCTGTTTTTGTCAACTTATTTCATATTGAACTACTTGCTATTCCTAACCTTTATTCATATAAGAACAAAATCAGGGTTGTTAAAATTCAAAGGCCCACTGGAAGGCATTTTCATATATCATCCTAAGAAAACAGCAAATTACTATCAGTTACATTTCATTCTATCTTCTTATCATCCTTTAATTGGTCATTTTCCTTTGCTTACAATATAAATTAAAGAGTTTGGATTTTGGTTTGGTAGAGTAACTTTTGCTAGTATAACTTAACCCTCTTCCAGAAAACAAATACAAACTTTAAGCAAAAGATTTTTTAAGAAATAACTATTTGAGGGCACCTGGGTGACTCAGTGGGTTAAAGCCTCTGCCTTCAGCTCAGGTCATGATCTCAGGGTCCTGGGATAGAGGCCTTACATGGGGCTCTCTGCTCAGCAGGGAGCCTGCTTCCTTCCCTCTTTCTCTCCGCCTGCTTCTCTGCTTGCTTGTGATCTCTCTCTGTGTCAAATAAATAAAATCTTAAAAAAATTATTATTTGAGGGCATGGGAAAGCAAATGAAGAGACACATAAAATTAAAGGGAATTATATCTTAAAAGGAATTTCCCCATTTTACTATAGTATATTTCAGTCTACCTGGCAATGAGGTGACTAAAACCTGAGCAAAAATTGTCTCGGTGGCTTGAGGTCTCAGAGGACAGAGTTTGGAGCTGCCAGAGTTGCTGGACTATTAAATGTAAAAATCCTCAGGGAAAAAGAGGACACTGAAGGGGTATGCCCCAAATCTACATATAACTATCCTCAAATTACTAGATGTTCCCAAAGCTGGGCATGCCTGGAAAAGGTTCTAATGGTAATAGTGAAAAAACATCAAGTGGAAGACTGATTTAAGTGGGCAACTATTACAGTTTCTTCCTACAGAGGAAGATACAATTTTGAGTTTGGGCTCTACTCAGTGAAATACCACAAGATCATGTCTTAAAACTATCAGTGATGTAGCAGGACTAAAATAGGTATCTCAAACAGATAAAAGCAAAACACCTTTTCTAATCAAGTATAAAACCAAGTTTCTACAGTTCAAGTTTAACAGTCAGCAGTCTGAAAAACAAAGATCAACATTCTTCAGAGGAAGATAAGAGATTTCAGAATTTCTGATTTCTGAATTGAGAGAAAGACCACTCAATAAGAGAGGTTCCACGATAACTAAAAGTGGAATTTCCAGAAAAGAACCTTATAGCATCTACTAAAAGCATATTCAAGGATCAAAAGGAAACTATTGTCAAAGTGAGTGAATATATGGAGGCTCTCAGCAGAGATATGGGAAATATAAAAATAACTCAATGGGAATTTAGAATTTAGAAGCATACTATCTGAAATAAAAGACTCACACGAAGGGATCAACAGATAACCAGTGATGGCCAAAGAAAGGATCCACATGTGTAGAAAAAGTTCAATAGAAATCATCCAATGTGAAATATAGACATAAAAATTACAAGAAAACAGAAAAATCTCAATGATCTGTGACACAAAATCAAGTGATCTATTATGTGTAATGGTAGTTTCAAAAAAACTAGAGAGAGAAATGGGATAGGAAAAAATATTTCAGGATATTAGAGCTGAAAATTTTCAAAATTTGGTAAAGAAAATAAACTACAAAGAGGTCAGCAAGTACAAAATAAGATAACACAAACGAGGTCCTATCTAGCCATGTATAGTCAAATTGCTGAAAAACAAAAGAAAAAAACAATGTACATCACAAAGAGACAGATAACTCTAAAAATCATGGCTCACATTTCAGTAGATTTATTGGAGGCCAGAATATAATGAAATTTTTAAAGTGATGACATTAAAACCAATAACAAGGGCTTCTACTTCTGGGATGATGGAGTACATGTACTTTCCCTATTCCTCTAAGAACAACTAAATATATATATTTGGGCAGGCCTTAATCTAATCTGACTGGTACCATTATGAGAAGAGAAAATTTGGATGCACAAATACTAAACATATGCATGCACAGAGGAAAGACAATGTGAGGACACAATGATAAGACAGCCATCAACAACACAAGGAGAGAGGCCTCAGGAGAAACCAAATCTGCTGACACATTGATCATAAATTTCTAGGTTCCACAACTGTGAAAAAAAACAATTTCTGTTATTTAAGCTATCCAATGTGTAGTACTTAGTTATGACAACACTAGAAAACTAAGATGATGGATAGACAGAGATGATAGATGATAGATAGATAGATAGATAGATGATAGATATAGATAAATAGATCAATGATAGATAGATGATAGACAGACAGACATATGGTGTGTGTGTGTGTGTGTGTGTGTGTGTGTGTACATGTAAAATTCTAAAAAGACTCTGAAAAGCAGCAAGAGGGTCAACCAGCAGGGATCTCAAGACCCAAGAGACAACACGGTGATGAATTCTCTGGGATTTCTTTTTTCTCTTTCTTTCTTTTTTTCTTTCTTTTTTTTTCTTTCTTTCTCTCTCTCTCTCTCTCTCTCTCTCTCTCTCTCTCTCTCTCTCTCTTTCTTTCTTTCTCTTTTTTCCCAGACTTGGAGCTGAAGAAGATAATAGCCTAGAAATGTCAGAAAATGCAGTCCAAAGAAACAACAACAACAACAACAAAAACATAAATATCTCTCTAGCCAAGGGACCAGGAATAGATAATCTAGTAAGACAGACAACTTTCAGACAATAACCAATCTACTCCTACAAAAAGCAAAGGAAAACTATGGCCACATTCTATCTCCACCAGCAAAGACTGAATGGGAAAGCTAGATTTCCCCTTATTCCTATTGTCATTTTCCCTGATGTGGTGTCAGACAGGGTCAAGCAAGAGCTGGGATTTTCATCTCCACCAGCTGGTAATGAATCCCCGGACCACAGAGTTAATGAAAACCACACAGCCTAGATCCCACCTAGCAGTAACAAAGCACTGTTCCTCACAGGTGTCATGGTAGGCCTAGAGGAGATTCAGGATGCTTACCCAGTGCTAATGCGGCCATTCCCACCACAGAATCAGTGGACTCCACATGAGGAGCTCAGAGTTGAATGTTCAGCAAAGAGCAACAAAGCCCCCACTCTCTTGGTTGTCAACAAGGGCCAAGTGGGGAACCTGAACTTCTACTCCCATCTGGAAGTACAGAGGCAACATCCCTTTCCCATTCTCTGATGTAACAGTATCAGAAAAAGTCAACTAAACCAGAATTTTACATGAAATCTAAAGTATCAGGATATAACATGAAAGTATACAGATTTCAACTGCAAATCACTCCTCCTATAAAGAACCAAGAAGATCCTAAGCTGAATTAAAAAAAAAAAAAAATCAATGGATACCCAGATCTAAATGAAAAAAAATGTTAGGATTATCTAACATAATGAAACCCGGATAGTCAGTGGGGGGAAAAAAGCAATCTTGAAAGATATATATACAGTATGAGTCCATTTATATATTATTCTTGAAAAGATAAAGTTACAGGAATGAAGAACAAGTCTATGGTTGATAGGGGTTAAAAAGAGGGTAGGGGCAGGAGAGAACTGGTATGGCTATAAAATGGCAATATGAGGGATTTTTGTAATGATGAATATGTTCTGAATCAGCTGAAGGCCTTAAGACAAAATCTAAGGTTTCCTGGAGAAGCAGAAATTCTGCTTTAAGGTTGTAACATAAAAAAACTGCCTGAATTTCCAACTTGTTGGCTTATACTATGGATTTTAGATTCAATGCTACATCAACTCCTGCCTGAGCATCCAGATTTCCTACTAGTTAGCCATACCAACCACATAAGAATAAATATTATAATATATCCTATTTGTTCTGCTTCTTTGGTTCTTATTATATATATATAATATATAAATTATTATATATGGTATATAATAACAAGACATATATAAGATATATATATATATATGATAGTAATGGTGATATAGTAGGATCATAAAGGGTACTCAATAACCCAAAGAAGGCAGGAAATGAGAAAAAAAGAACAAAGAACACATGACAAGGAGACCATGCCTCCTAAGTTCCCCAGTGCAGACTCATGTGGAGTCTGTGGGCAAGAGGCAGGCATGCTGTAGGTCTCCTAGGGCTGCTCCCTGACCCTGGCACCCACAGAGCATCAGTAGCCTTCAGGCCCAGCAGCCTCTCAGCCTGTGGCTTTGGAGGTCATGGATTTGGCACCCCACCCTCTACAACCCTACACACGCCTCATGTCATTGGACAAACCCAGTGGAATCTGGTTGTTGCCTATACCACATATCTGGAGCACAGAATTGGCCTTTGAACCAAGATGTTTTTCAGATTCCTACACAGAATAGCTCTTTGGCACTGGAGCAAGCTGGACCACTCATGACATGTGAGGCAGTGACCACAATAAAAAGCAAAAAGCATAGCTCTAGGATCAGCATCCCTACTTCATGTAATCACTTACTCATGAACAAAAAGAATTACATACAAGCCTCAATTAGTCTTGGAGTTGACTTTTTATTGGGGATTGTTACTTGGATGCTATCAAGGCCTGCTGTCAAGGGCTCCTATAATCCAGTAGTTTACCTTATGCTTTATTTTCTAGAATTGTGACAACAATAATACATAATACTGCCTATGTTTAAACAAACCCAATGGAATCTGGTTGCTGCCTATACCGCATATCTGGAGCACAGAAAGAGAGAGTCTGAAGTCCATGGCACTGTGGCTCAGTAGAAACACCAAACTGTGGCTCAGTGGATTCAGCGTCATGATCCTGGAGACACTGTTCTTGGTGGGGCTCTGGTCAGAAGCAGACCACTTACTACTACACTGTTCTGGCCACAGGAGACCATCAGGCTCATCAGGTTTACATTCTAGACACCCACAGACCTGAGGATGGTGGAGATAAACTTTCCTCCAACCAAATAATAGAATGAACAGTTTTCAAGGGATTGTCCTTGGGAATTTGTGGAAAGAACAGACAGGCAAAACAAAAAATATGAATAGTAGAATATGAAATGGGCAAATGAAATTTATCTAGGATATTTTAAAAATAAATTTTTAGATAACATTCTCATGCTGTAAATCTCATATTTAGATTTGATTAAATAATCTGTTTCAATATATTAAAAAATTAAGGATCAGAAGATGAAGATTTATAGCATTTTTTCCTGGATTTTAGTTCAACTATTTGCTAGCAAAACTCTTACCCTATCATCACAGAAACTGAGACTCTAGGATTTGAGATGACCTTGAGAATCTAAGTTGACGTATTCTTCTGCTCATTGTAATTCTCCTCTGAAATAATGGGGATTGCATATGTTTTGACATTTAGAAAAAAAATCCCATGTATTTAAGATTACACATCTAAATGATTATCTCCATAGAAAAATGGACTTTCTTTTAAGGAAAAAAAAGAAAAGCTGCTATGGAAAATTATGGTTATTGTTTTTAATTGTAACCTGTACTCACTGTCAAAAACTGTCATTCAGAAAACTATCCTATACACACACACATTTATATATATACATACATATGAATTTAAATAAGCAAAAAAATTATTTTGCCTGCTATAAGAAAAAGAAACACATGACAAAATGGGAAACAAAAGGCAGGATTATAAACTTAAATGCAAGTATATTGACAATTACATCAAATGCATAAGGCCTAAGTGCTCCAATTGTAAAGTGGAGCAGAGTAAGACTCATTTTACGTTGTGTATAAAAATCTATCTTAAATATAAATACAGAGATATGTCAAAAGCAAAAGGACAAAAGTGATGTATCATGTAAGCACAAATCAAAACAAAGTTAGAATGGCTTTAAGAATTACTAGATAAGATTTTTTTCAGAAAAAGGAATATTATATAAAAGATGAATAGTAATGTTGTATAATGTTAAAAGGCCACATTCATGAATGAATTAGATGAAACTGGTCAAAAGGTACAAACTTCCAGTTATAAGATAAATAAGTCTGAAGATAAAATGTACAGCATGTTGACTAATAGTGAACACTGATGTGTGGTATATTTGAAAGTTGCTAAGCCAGTAGATCCTAAAAGTTCTCATCACAAGGAAAACAGCAATTTTTTTTTCTTCTATTTTCTTTTATATAGGAAATGATGAATGTTAACTAAACTTATTGTGGTAATCATTTCACAATACATGCAAAACAAATCATTATGCTACATCTACCTTAAAATTATACAGTGCTGTATGTCAATTATACCTCAATAAAACTGGGGGAAAAAGGTAAATCTTTCAGGAAGACGTAAAATCCTAAATGTAAATGCATTTATTCAAATATATAAAGTTGAAACTGGCTTCAACAATATCAAGTGGCTTATTACGTAATGAGTGGTCCATAAATCTGTATTTTTCTAATACCTACCCCAAATGAATGGGAATAGCTAGAGGAAGAGGTATTAGTGAGGTTCACATTTCTTCTACCAATGTGGATCAATACAGTGGCTAAACCTGAGTGTATACTTGGGGAGGAGAAGTTTATGTTGAAATAAGTGGAAAGAATGTAAGCTAATCACTGAGGATAAAGGAGTTAACAAAGGAATTATTCACACAGGAACACTAAACATTACTTTGGTACCTTCAAAAAGACTTAACAGCAAAAAAATAATAATTTTCTCTCTTAGCTTTGGCTCTGATGACTTTAAGGATACACTTTTTTCTGCTGAGCTCCATCATTACTAAAGCAAAACACCATGACCTGGGAGACAACATCATACAATACAGTTATTGGAATGGCTTATGTCATACCATGAAAGAACAGAAATCCTGATGACATCTAAAAGGAACAACACTAACACAGTATGTCATTTGGCTCTCATTTTACAGGCTATATTTACTACGGTGACACCAAACGGGATTATATCTGTGTGAATTTCTATCCACAGGCCAAAACTCATGCACTTTATTCTGTATTAAAATTGAAGACTGGGCGCCTGGGTGGCTCAGTGGGTTAAGCCTCTGCCTTCAGCTCAGGTCATGATCTCAGGGTCCTCTGCTCAGCAGGGAGCCTGCTTCCTCCTCCTCTCTCTGCCTGCCTCTCGGCCTACTTGTGATCTCTCTCTCTGTCAAATAAATAAATAAAATCTTTAAAAAAAAACCCTGAAGATTATTGTGTAACCATCAATTTTAATGAACTGTTTAGAAAAGATAAGATGATAGAATGTCTTCTGCTACTTGTCTAGTGTCTCATAGTGTTACTTTAAAGAAAAACTAAAAGAACGTGTGGGTTCTTGAGATCGATCCATCTAGCCTATTGGTATGATATATCAGAGATGCAATACCCGGAATTTGGAGACTAGCTATGAAGGACATTCTGGTATGTATGTACATGTATATTTACATGCATACATACATATACATATACACACAGTAATTTTCCATATGACTGTGTCCTGGAAAATATGGCATTTCCAGTTATAAGATATGTTTCCCAATTACACAGGGACAATTAGCACACAGTGGGCACAACAAACATGATGGAAAAACAACACTTATTTACAGATCAAACAGAGCTGTAGGGGAAATAAGAACAGGCCTGGGGATATTTAGATAAATGGAATTTGTTTTAATTAAGAGAGTTATCAGAGAAAAAAAAAGATCTTGGAAGAAAATGTAGCTTGGGTAGTATTCAAATTCCATGAAATAGACACAAGACTGCAAGCTGTTTGTTCTGGTAATACAGTTCTAACTAAAGCTTTTGCAAATGAAACGAAGTTAAGACAGCATGCCCCGTACAGGACAGTTAGAAAAAGCTTTCTATCATAACACAGGCAGGAGTTTGGGATATATTACTTAAGGCAAACATAAGCATTCCTATTGGCCCAGGATACAACTGCCAAAACACTAGTCCATTTATGGAAAATATACAGATCCCCTTATTATTACAAGTTTCCAAATGGGGAGTATATTTTTATATCAGTCTTGTTAACCTGTTGGCAATATCATAGATCAGAATAAGATACCTAACTGTGCAATTTGTGAGTACAGACAAGTTTTAAATTTTGCACGAATACACCCAAGAGACAGTTAAAAGACTCTCTTAAGAGCTTCCTTCCATTTGAAACCCACCTTGTTTTGATCCTGTGTGCTGAGGAACCTATCTGCACACAATACCTAGAACTTCGTATCTCACGGAGATCTTCAATAATAAAGTTGTTTTGTGAACAAAAAGTGTTTGAGACCTGTGAGTCCTTGTAAAAATTTAATAATTAAATTGATTAATGTGCAATCAACTCAATTGTGTAATACACTACCAATTTCTCAAAAATTATTAGAAAAATATAAAAAGATTCAGATGAACTGGAACAACACTACCAACTTTGCCAAACTGACAATTATAGAACACTATTCCATGCTAGGTGAACAAGTATTCCTTTAACGTATACACAGAACATCCATCAAAATAGACCATATTCTGGCTCATAAAAAAAAAATCAAAATAAGTTTGAGAAGACTGAACACATACAAAGTATGTTATCTGAACAAAAGAGAAGTAAACTTAAAGATACCTGGAACATTTCCAAATATTTGGAAATTAAACCATGCACTTTGAAAGAACTCATAGTTAAAAGATGAAACCATAAGGCAAATTCTAAAATACTTTGAACTGCATGAAAAAAAATACCACATACAAAGATATGAGGTACACAGTGAAAATACTGCTTACTGGGACTTTTACAACATTAAATTAAATGATAATTTTAGGAAAGAATAAACATTTCAAAGCAGTAATTTAATTTTCAACTTAAAAAACTAGAAAAATAAAAATCAAACGAATCCAAAGTAACTCGAAGTAAGGAAATAATAATGATGAATACAAATCAATGAAATATAAAATGAAGTGGAAAGCCAAAAAAAAAAAAAAGTAGAGAAAAATCAATTAATTCCAAAACTGGTTCTTTGAAAAATACAATAGTGGATAAAATAAATTGATTAAATTACTGATATCAGGAATGAAATAAGGGACTTTACCACACCAGGTAACTGATGTCTATGTCTTAATCTCTTAATCTGAAAATGTTGCCTTATATATAACACCAGCAAAAGGGACTTTGCTGTTGTTAAATTAAGGATCTTTTATTTTCTAGGTGGGCACAATGTCATTACAAGAGTCCCTATGAGAGGAAGGCAGAAGGCTCAGAGTAAGGGAAGGCAATGTAATGACAGAGACAGAATCAGTAAACTAGATTCGACAGGGGTATACAGCTGGCTTTGAAGACAGAAGAAGTGGCTTAAGCAAGGAATACAGAGAACCTCTAGAATCTGGAAAAGGTAAGGAAAGGATTCTACCCTAGAACCTCCAGAAGGACCAGCACCTTGACTTAGCCCAGTGACACTGGGACTTCTGACAGCCAGAATTGTAAGGTAATAAATTTGTGTTATTATCAGCTACTAAATTTCTGGTAATATGTTACAGCACTAATAGGAAACTAATGCAGTTAGTAGCCTTTTCAACAAATGGTGCTGAACTGTATAACATATGCAAAAAGCAAACCTCATATCTTGTCCCAACCATTATAAACATTGGACAAGAACGAATAATAAACTTAAATGTAAGAGCTAAAGATATACTTCTAGGGAAAAAACAAAAACCAGGAGAAAATGGATTAGGCAAATATTTCTTAGATAGAATACAAAATCCTGAACCAGGGGCACCTGGGTGGCTTAGTCATTAAGCTTAAGCGCCTGCCCTGGGCTTAGATCATGATCCCAGATGCTGGAGACCCAGCATCGGGCTCCCTGCTGGGTGGGAAGCCTTCTGCTCCCTCTCTCAATCCCCCTGCTTGTGTTCCCTCTCTAGCTGTGTTTATCTCTGTGTTTAAAAAATAAATAAAATCTTTTTTAAGAAAAAAATACGAACTAAAAAAAAAATTCATACACACATAAACTGGACATCACCAAAATAATTTGCTCTTTAAAATATATTGTTTAAAAAATGAGACAGCAATCCACAGATTTGCAGAAGTTATTTACAAAACATATACCTCATAAATAACTTGGATTTGCAGCATATTAAGTAGACAAACTTCACAATATACAGATAGGCAAAATCTTTTAAGATACTTTACCAAATTAGTACAAAATATAAATAGCAAATAATCATATAAAAATGCTCAACATCACATTATTGGAGAAATACAAGGCAAAAACACTAGGTAGCACAGCACAGTTATGAGAACTGATAAAACAAACCAAAAGCCACACGGGTAGGCACACACGGACACAAACACATAGAGATGACAGCACCAAGCCTCAGTCACAAGGCAGAGCAAAGCAGCTCTTCTATCCCGCGGATGGGAATCCTTAGTTCCCAAAGTGTCCCCTAACACGGAGAGGGCAGAAGACCGCAAGCAAAGAGGCCTGCGGCCCCCTCGGAGGAGGCCGGTTTCACAAACAAGGAGCTTACTTACAAGGCTTGTCTAGGACGGCCGCCGCAAGACGAGTGGGTCTCCGCACCCGCCGCCAGAATCTTAAAAGTTTATATAGAGGCCTTAACTGGGTTGAGTAACGTATCCAATCCAGATGGTCTCAGCAACACCTTACTCTCTCAAGGATGCGTCCTTGGAACAGCTCCTTATGCAGAAATGGTGGGTGGGCGGAACATTCCAGAGATGGAGGCGTGAGGTGGGGTGGGGCGTGAGGAGCTTCCTGGTGCCCGGATCTAGCCTGCGGGTCAGTTTGTGGCTCTGTCCTTTCAATGACCTCCTGAAGCAATGCCCGCGCGACTGGCTCTTCCAGGCTCAGAGATGCCCCTCCTCTGAAATGTGTCTTGAGCCGTCAGCAAGGGGTTTCATGAGTATGAAGGTGGCAAATCTGGCTCCATTGGAAGCAGACACCACAGCATGCAAGGGAAAACACGGTTTAAGATAATGATTCCCAAAATAAGTAACGTTTTTTCCACCAAGAGCTCCATGACATGAACCATTGAGCTATTACATCCTCTAGGCTGGGGGTCGGATCCCTCAGGGTGGTCACTTGTGCCTCATGTGATTTAATTAAGTTGACACATTAACAGACTCATCAGTATGAACACACGGATTTTTATTTGGATAATGGCACAGGTGCTTCCTAGCAAGACAGAAATACAGTTCAATTCTATTTTGGAGGACAGCTTTTCTCATTAGGAAGATTCCAGTGTTCAGTAAAGACAAGTTTTGTTGGCTATCATTTAAGGCTTCCTGGGTGAATTTAGTAAGGACTCCTATGCATTCTATAACGTCCACCAGAATGATGGGAGGAAAAAAGATGCTGGCCTAATGGTCTATGAGTGGAAAACAGAATGTGCCCACCTGGCCTTAAGGAGACAGAGGTTGGCAGCTTTAGTAATTTGACCTGCGTGTGCATACCACATATATGTTCACTGAGGAAAGCAGCACTGTCAGGCATGAGGAAATGGACTGGGGGTTGGTTATGCCAGACCAGAATCCCCCTATTCTCCCCTCTTTCAATGCTACATGTTCCATTCCAGATACTGTGTTTCAATAGGTCTGGCTTGCCACAGGACAATAGGATACCAGAGATTGGGTATCTCCCCCTTCACCCAGAGGTGTGGAGTAACTCACCCATCTGAGTGGGACATCCTGTTGCAAATTCTAGTAGAAAATGGCGTTTTCAGGTGTGATGGGAGTTAGCATTCTTAGCAGCCTGTTGATCTGCAATGAGAGTGGGGGCAGTGGCTTTTTCCTGTGATTTCCATACCTTTATGGTATTAGATGTCTCAGCAGCAGTCCCCAATCTAAACATATGGGACCACATGCCCTACTGGTTGATCACTGAAAAGAATGAAAGCCTAGAATAGTTCCTTAGTCTACCCAATGTAGCTGATTTTATCTGTTAGTAATTTAATCTGCTGCCTTAATATTACATTCTTCCTTTCTACCAACTCTTCTACTTGTGAGTTACAGTGCAGTTGGAAGCTCCACCCAGTGCTATGCACTTTAGTCTGGCACTTCATGACTTTTGAAATGTGATTCCCAGTCCCTGTCTATTGACTATTGGATGAGGGTATGCATACAAGGTACTCAACTCCTCTAATCCCCTCATGGTGGCAACCTGGTTTGTGTAGTAACAGAGGAAAGCTTGGATTTGGCCAGGAGCAGAGGCCACACAAACCAGGCATACTTGGAACTTCGGGGTAGGAGTTGGGATAATCATGTTGCTATTCTCTCGCTTGTTGGGAACTTGGGTGGATGGTCCCAGACTCCTTTGGCACTTGCCTTGGCTGTTTAGAACACAGAGAACACGCTAGTACTGCATTAACCAGGTCACTATCTCAAGGACAATCCAGCATCCTTGACAATACACCATCCCCTCAGTGTTACAGTGGCCACTCTTTCCATGCATTTCCTGACTTCAAAAGGGCTCATTCATGATCATCCACCCCTCAGCTTCTCATTATCCACACCATAGGGTTAATGCCTTTAGAACCAACTCAGTTATCAATGCAGAAGGTTAAGTGGCCAGGGCTCATAAGGGATCATCAGCTAAACCACTGAGTTTGGCCCAGGGGCTTCTGCAGTTCATTCCTGTTTCCACCCAGATGAGGTCACTGTTGGGCTGTCTGTAGTCCCTGTGAACCAATTGCGTTGACTAGATCCATCAGTGAGCATTTCTTCTGCTCCCTATCTACAGGCTTCAGGAAGGGGAGTGGATGTTTGAAAGATCTATATACCTTATATGGCCTAGTAGCACCTACATTTGTAGAGATAGTGGGTTGGCAGGTGGGGTGCTCTTCGGCTGCAAATAAGCATCTACTTTGTCAAAGTGAGAATTTGAGCTACCACCAAAGTGGGTCAATGGAACATATTCTCAACCCACCCTTTGATAGAAAGAGAAGTTTTTACTATGAAATGCTATTCTTTCCAGAGAGGCTCTATTTAAAGGAGTGTTATGTACATTGCCAGAAACTGTTGCTCTGTGGGGTTATATCGGGTTGTGGTCCCCCTTTAGAGCTGGAGCCCAAATCTGACTGAAGCTTTCTCTTTTTGTTTTCGTGGCCACAGTACCCAACCCATATATCATGGAATTACAGATCTTCTTAATTCAAATGGTAGCCCTGCTTGGAAAATGCCCAGAATTTTAATCTGCTTTGCTAACATTTCTGTCTTTTCAAAGGTGGTTTGCTGCTCTGATCTCCCACATTCTCTTTTACCAGGTGGTATAAGGAACAGAGACACTTTGCCAGGTGGGCAGTTATAGCCCTCCAAAACCCTCAAACCTCTACAAAGACATCTCTTACATTTTCTTAAGGATTAGATAGGCTTGTACCTTACCAATGACAGATTCTAGGATAATGCACTTCTTTTGTTTGTTTTTAAAGATTTTTCTTATTTATTTGACAGAAAGAGAGATCACAAGTAGGCAGAGAGGCAGGCAGAGAGAGAGGAGGAGGAAGCAGGCTCCCTGCTGAGCAGAGAGCCCGATGTAGGGCCTCGATCCCAGGACCCTGAGATCATGACCTGAGCCGAAGGCAGAGGCTTTAACCCACTGAGCCAGCCAGGCGCCCTAGGATAATGCACTTCTTACCTGACCAAGTGAATCTTAAAAACTTTATAGCAGTGCCTGAGCCTTCAAGTTTCTGTAGGTTGACTACAGAAATCCCTTGTAGATGTTCCAGCAAAGCCTGCAGAGTGTCCGGCAGCAGAGACAAGTCTTCACATGTTAACACTGTATCATCAATGTAATGGGCCCATTTTATTGATGGGGGAAAGGAGAACTGTGACAGATCTAAAGCTACCATCATGTGTCATATTGTGGGTCTGTGCAGGTAACCATGGGTACAGACTTGAAAGGTCCTTTGCTGCCCCTCCCATGTGAAAGAAAATTGATCTTGCAACTCAGTGGCTAGAGGTATACTGAAGAACGTGTTTGTGTAGTGCAGCATGATACACTCCCGGGACTGTGGCCAAGACATCCAAGATGGTGGCAACGTTGGGCACAAGCACACGGATGTTGGCACAATTTATTCAGTTCTCAGTAGTCCACAGTCAACTAGCATGAGCCATCTAGCCTCTTTTTGGCCATACCAGGTTGTTGAAAGCACTATAGGTAGGTTGTACAATACCCAATTGGTGCAGTTCTCGGATAGTTTTTCCTATTTCCTTATACACCCCAGACAATTTATAATATTTAACAGTTACTACTCTGTGGGGGCAGCGTGCATACTGCTCTCCAGTTGGCATTTCCCCTTACTTCTGGTTTGATTACTTTAACCTAGAGGTAGAATTCACTGCCAGAGTTTTCCAGAGTTTGATCTTGGGGAATATCAGTGCCCAATATGTTCTCAGGTATCAGAGAGATTAAAAACACATTTTTGTGGGGGAGAACACCCAGTTTTAATTGCCAAAGAAACCTTCCTGATCATAACTTTTGCCCTCTGTCACCATCAATGGTGTTGAGGAGGCGAGAAAACTTCTGAGAGTTATCATGGAAGTCAGTATAGTAGTCCACTCTTACCCATAGTTCTGCTTTCTGCATTTTCAGATATCTGCGGTCAACTATGATCTAGAAGAAAGTGCTATTTCTATTGAATCACCAGAAGTTCAATAGTAACCTAAGACTATGTCACAATGCCTACATTATTCATCCCACTTTGTCTTTTTACTTAAGGTATTTTATCATCTCACATCATCACATGAAGAAGAAGAAAAGTGAGTACAGTATAATAAGGTATTTTGAGAGAAAGGCCAGACTCACATAACTTCTATCGTAGTATATTGCTATAATTATTCTATTTTGCAGTAGTTATTGTTGTCAGTCTCTTACTGTGCCTAATTTATAAATTATACTTTATCATAGGTATGTACATATAGGAAAACAGTATATAAATGGTTCAGTACTATCGGTGGTCTCAGTACTGTCCACCTGGGTCTTAGGAATGTTTCCCACTGGACAAGGGGAGAATACTATAATTCAGTTCTAGAACCACCTTTTGTTTGTTTCTGGGGGACCAGTAAATAGGTCAATGTGAGGCTGCTGAAAGATTCCAGTGGCCCTCACCTGGAGGTAATCTTAGCTTGTATCCTATACCTAGCACGTGAGAGGAGCCCCCAAATAGGACAATATCCCTGAGTACTTGCTGGAGCTACTAAGGCTCAGCTATGACAGGAGCAGGTAGAGCAGGTATGATCTGTTGTTCAGACTCTAAGGCTTTCAACAGGATGACTGACACAGTGTGTGTTTTCAGTCTGTATGTTCAGGTGGGATCTCAGAAGCAATGAGGTCAAACCACATTTGCTTCCACATTACTCTTCATAGCTGACTGGGATAGCTTTTTGGCTTTCAGAGCTCCCTCTCTGTCTCGTCTTTCCTACAACCCGTACTCATTCTCCTCCAAATCAGAAATAGATAGTTCAACATCATAAATGTCTTGTCCCATGATTGGGTTCAGCATGGATGTCAGCATCAGTTAATAGGTGCTGGGGTGGACTGGAGTATCTTACAGTAACTGTGGACCCCTCAGGACCTTCCGAGATTAGGGCATAGATCACCTGTCTCATTTCCAACTCCCTAAGAATTTGTTTTATCTGCTCTCTAGATTTCCAGGGATCCACATGCCCACAGACATCTCCTTCAATGGCCCAAGCCTCTCCACAGGCTAGAATCATCCAATCTATAAGATGATGAGTGCTTTGAACTCCCCTTAGTGTCATGCAAATGCTGCCAATGGTCAGGGTGTATGGTGATGTTGTTCTTTTTCTGTGCCTTCTGTCAATCAGAGAAATACCACTGCAGCCTTCCCCACTCCCTGTCCCCCACACCCATCCTATAGCCACACTAACCATGCCTGACTGCTTTACTTGGCCTTTCACCAGAATGTGAGAGCTAGCTCAGTAAGCTCAGTGAAAGTATATTCGTTCATCATAAATGTGTCCTAAATTAGGGGCTTCTCCACTGTCTAGGGCTGCTGTTGCTGTACTTTTAATTTGCTTTGTATTAAAGGTCAGACACTACAGCACATTTCACATGTTTCACTGACAATCACCACAGCATCCTTTTCACATTCTTCCCCTCCAGGAATCCCACTTCATAGCATCCCCTTTAGGCTTTGGCCCAAGAACCTGGATGTTAATCCTAGGCAGTTTCTTCCTTCCGAGCTTTGCAAAATGGCAGGTTAACATCTTCAACCTTTTATCCTGTTCTCGCACCTTGTCACCTAACCCCAGGGCTAGCAGAATAGTGTGCTTCTCTAACCTCAGCTCTTCTTTCAACTTTCTAACTCAAACTTCACCTTCTAGTTGGACATCAGTGGCCAAACTGTCCACAGTAGAGGCCAACCCACTGCACCAGACATTTGGTTTTCCTTCTCTGCCATGGTGTGCTATATCCAGTTCCTTGAACAAATGCATTAAAACAGCTGGCTTTTCAGGCATCCCATAGCCTTGCAGTGGCCCACAAGTGTCTAACATATGGGCCACGACATCCTATATAGCAATAAAGGGCTAATTTGGGATCTATCCCAAGGATGCCTCTTTCCCAAGACTTTTTTCTTCAGACTACCGTATCAATTCTTGGCTTGCAACTTGTCCCCATACAAAAAGGGCAAAGAGAGACTAAAGAGAGGCGAGCCACTCTACAGTGTAGGAGATGGTTTTAATAAGCATGAGACCTAAAAAATGAAATTTGTCTTGAGATGTGAAAAAAGTAGATGTTCTCATCTATCTATTAAAATCTTAAAGGTTAATATAGAGGCTTTACCTGGATTGAGTCACATAATCTGTCCAGATTATCTCAACACCACCTCCCTTTCTCAAGTTTATGTCCTTGGAAGAACTACTAGTCTGGGAATGGTGGGTGGAACATGCATTTGAGGGACACAGGAGGAGGTGAAGAGCCCCTAGTTGCCCGAGTCCAGCTCTTAATTCAACCAGCGTCACATCCCTTTGATGACCTTCTCCAATAGAAATACAACATGGTACACCTCCCTTATAAAACAGTTTTCTCTGTTTCTTATAAAGTTATTTATGCACTTACATAATTTGTCAATACAAATCCTAGATAGTTGTATAATTAGAAAAATGAAAATAATTATGCATCAAATATTTGCACTTGAATGTTTATAATAACCTTATTTTTAATGGTTCCAAACAGGAAAAAGAAAAAAACCTAAGATATCCATCAACTGGCACATAGTCAAACAAATCATAAAATATCTACATAATGAGTTGTAATGAATAATATTCAGCAATGAAAAGGAGTAACCTACTATATTTCAAAATGAATGAATTTTGAAATCATTATTTTAAGTAAAAGATTCCAGACATGAAATACTACACAATCTCTAACTCCATTTATATAAAATTTTAGAATAGGCAAAACTATTGTAATAGAAAGCATATCAGTATTTGGCAGAAACCCTGGGTAGGGAGAAATGTTACCATAAAGGGGCATGTGGGAGATGTTTGGGATGAAGGCCATATTCTATATCATAGCGTGGGTGATGGTTACATGATTGTATACATTTGCTAAAACTCGTTGAATTGCATACTCAACAACTAACACACTCAACAATACAGATAAATCTCTAAAATATGTTGAACAAGTGAAAATCAAACACAAGAGAGTATATGCCCTATAATTCCATCTCTATGATGTTCAAAAAGAAAGGCTAATAACCTACAGTCTTAAAAAACCAGACAGTGATTGTTTATGGGGACACTGATTGACTCGAGTCTTATACCAAAGTATTTTCTGGGGTGATTAGAATTTTTATATTTTTACAGGTGTGGTGATTATTATGGTATATACATTTACCACAGCTCATCAAATTATGCACTTTAAAAAGATTTTTGTTTTATGTAAATTTTACATCAATAAGAAAGAATGATTTTCCCTATTTGGACTGAAACCTAAAAGCATAAAATTGGCACATTTTTATGGTTTCTTACCATGCCATTTATTTCAGGAGTTATCAAAACACTCAGTTATTTTATGCTTAGCACTTTCCAAATGTCACAAAAAGAAAGTCACCTAGATGAACACGCTAGACCAAAAATCTACAACTTTCAAATTCCCTATTTAACTCCTAAAGTAAAATTAAACTGTTAAGTGTACCCGAGGTCTTCTTATTCTAAAATTGCCTAACCCTGGAGTGAGAACTAGGCACATCTTATTTAAAAACAACATAAATATGCACAAATATTGTTTCTGACTTAGTCTTTCTATGAAGTGGATGAAATCTCAGGCCATTTGTGGTAAAGAAACTGCAATTAAATACGGTCCACCCTTAGGGGATTTTGATCACTCTACAAACTCTATTTAACAAATGTCCACTACAACTTGCTACATTCTCTCTCCCTCTCTTTCTCTCTATATATCCGTATACACACACACACACACACACACACACACACACACACACACACATTCAATTCTTTAACTCTTTGTCAGTTTAAAAGGAAGGGTTTACATTTATGGACCTGTTAGCATTGGCAACTATGCTAGTCCATAATTTAGTTGTGAAGAATCACAAATCAAACTGGTTTAAAGAAAAAAGAATTATCGGTTCACTTAACTGAAAAACATATAGTATAGCTTCATACAATGATGATAATAGTTGTTCAAATATTATCATCAAGACTGGATATCCAACTGCATCTCTCAGGTCTGCTCTCTTCCATGTTGGTATTATCCTCCAGCCAGTTCTCTCCCCCTATGGTGGTCCTCAGAAGACTGATGTCTAGATCTGGGTAGTTCATGTAAAAAGTATACCAGTTTTTCTTTCTTAAGAGTTCCAGCAAAAGTCCCTGAAATGACTGCCATCGATCTGGCATGGGTAAATCTCTGAACCAATTACTGTGAAGAGGGGGAAAAAAAATCTCTTCCTGGCCAAAGGGAAATTCATGTGGTCATTGCTTGAATTGTGGTATGGTTAGTATGTCACAACCAGATGATCTGAGTGTTAGAGAGCTGTGATTTTCAAAAAGCAAATCAATACCCTTCTAAGAAAAGTTTGGGATTAGAAGCTAGTCAATCTACAAATGTAACAAACAGAATTAAAAACCGAAAACACAATCTATCCTCTGCAGTATTTGAATATGATACTTAAATAAATTCCTTGCACAGAGTTGTTGTTTAAGAAATATTTGTTCTTGGAATGAAGCACTCAAACACTTTTTCTGTATAAGGTCATGTTCCTGTTAAAACTGAAATGGTTTCTCTCAAGAGAAGCTAATCTTCCTAAACTTTCAAAAGTTCTTTTCGCATTGGAGATTTCTAAAGGAGAACTATGAAAATTCCTCCTTAATTTGTCATTTGCTTTCATATTTTTCTTCCACTGATACATTCTAGTTGTATATCTAGTAATTAACATCAACACTAACTTCCTTGTTCCAGTATGGTTTAGAGGGCAGAGTTGGAATAAATCCATAGAAATTGCCCACTATGCTTATCAAAAGATCAATGATTTAAAACTGACTGGCTACAGTACATACATACTACATATATTGTATTATTATGTCTTAATGACTGTATGTTTTAATTGTACATGCTAATATTATTTTATATATTAATGGAAGAAAGAAATTAAGTTGAATCGTGCACACTCTCTTGCTTACCTTTGTTATCAGAAGTAAATCTTTACCCGAATGATGATCAGGATTAGGAGAATGATGGAACTTTTCCTGTATAAAATTAGTCTAACTAGTTTGTTACCCAGTATCTTTACTTCATTATCACAAATCTCCAACCAGAGTGGCAAATATTTTTTAAAATTAATAGTAAAGTATACTGAGACTTTGAAATCAGAATTCAAGTATACTTACCTTCAAGTATGACCTGTGTTTGGCTTAACCCAATTATGGTACCATCTATTCTGCCTGCCAAACTGAGCATATGATCAAAATTAGATCGGTGATATTTTAATCCAGCCATGAGTGGAAGAAGAGCAAAACGCTTTCTTTTTCATGATGAATAAGGAGGAAAGCTTTGCATAAGTCCCAGGAATAAAAGGCACAGCCCAGGGAAAATAGCCAATGATACTGGAATAATTTTGTATGATAACAGATGTTAGCTACATTTTTGATGAGCATAGCATGAAGTGAAGAGTTCTTGAATCGTTATGTTTCATACCTGAAACTAATGTAACATTGTGTGTCAAACATACTTAAATAAAAATAAATAAATAAATAATAAGAAGAAAAATAATATATTAAATTAGGTGTGTAGACAAGGATAAAAAATAAAACTATAACAAATAATAACAAAATACATTTTAAAAATAATATACTTTGACAAATTGAAACACAAGCTTCTCCCCAAAATTTTCTATCTAAAAACGCTGAGGCCAAGACTTTTAACAATTTCTGGAAGAAACAAAAAAATGAGGTTAGCACTTTAAAAACCCATGTTTCTTTTAATATTATGGTTGCTGAGCTATAATAAATATGTAATAGATTTGGGTGACCACCAAACTTCCAAAAAAAAAAAAAAAGAAAAGAAAGAAAGAAAGCTTTGCTACTGCTGTCCATTGCTTTATGGTTATAAGTAAACATCATGCTGGAGAACAGAGTCAACGGTGGTTAAGATGGGCAAAGAAATAGGAACTTCCTTTTATAAGTTCAAGGATCAAGCCTCTCTTGAAGCAATATTAATTATACAAAGATTTGTTCTGAAGGATCAATAAATTGCTTTTAATGTTTCTGCCAAACTAAGAGAACTTTTTGTGACTTGCAACTTAAAATATACTAATAGATTAATATTAATATCTAGCAACAATTACTTATTAATAATTTAAAATAGAAACCAGAGGACAATCAAAGGTATAATACTGAACAATATGTCAGGGAACCTGAGTTGTAATCCTTTATTTTCAAATAACAAGCTGTTAGATTTTTCTGGGCTTTTTATCTTTTAAGCAGTAACATAAGACTGAAATCCTATCCTGTAGTTTTTGAAGCGCAAATGACACGATATATATATAAAAGACTTTATAATATCCAAAGGTTTATCAAAATTAAATTGAATATGATGTCAATGCTAATGAAAGACTAACACAAATGTCTTAAAAGCACATAGACCGTTTGGATTTGTCTGACCATTTATCATACTTGGTGTGAGTGCAGTGAAGGACAAATTTAGTCCATGTCTCCATTGACAAGAAAAAGCTGAAAATCAGGTCAGTTCCCCAGATTATTCAAATAGCAGATTCACCTGCTCAGGGACTGACCTGATTCCCTTCACTTCACTGGTCAGTTAACTCCTCTAAGTGTGTTGTTGTATAAGTAGGGATGCCATATCACTCTGTCTCATATGAAGAGTAGGGGGAGGCACAGCCCTTTCTCTTCTCTTGACCTTCACTCTCTCTGGGTTGCCAGACTTATGATGGTCTATTGCTAATCCCACACCACCTTCACATATTAAATAAAGACTGAAAGAAAATATGAAAACCAACTAAGATAAAAAAAAATCTATTATTGAGTCCCAGAAAATTTAAAAACTGCCTGGACACAGTATGTGTTTAGGATCATGGGCATAAAATTCACCAATGGTGGTTATTAAATTCTTTAATTCAGGCTCCATACATTTAGATTCCTGTTCAGTAAATCTGAAACAGAGCCCACGAACTTGCAATTTTAATAAATCTCCCAAGTGGCTTTAAAGTTTATGAAAGTTTGAGAAACAGTAACACAAATGAACTCTTACGCTTTTCCACCCCTTTCCAGTTAATTATTTGATCTTTATTGCTGATTCTGAAATTGATTAGATCATGGAGTTTGGGGGGAGTCAAAAACAGTCTGAAGAGATAGTTTAGTTTCCCCTTACAAATGAACTTTTATATTGGCAATGAGGGCTCTACTGTAATGACCATGGGGAAAAACAAACAAGCACTTGAGGCTGTATGCTAAATTGATGTTTTCTATAGGAGATCTAGCATAACACATGTTTATATGGGAGATGTTGAGTGATTGAGCACAGTTAGTGATAATATACTCCTCGCTATTTGAAAACAACAAACATAATCACATTAATTCTGTTTTTAAAATAGCAGATCCCAGTTACTTTCCCTGTGAGGTTACTCATCCAAAATTTCTGTGGGAATTTTTAGCACAGACATATTGTGCATGCATGGCACCAGGTTATTTTGGCACAATTACATCAGATTAAAGATCCGCCGAGACATCCTGCAAGTCTAGATAAAACAGCTCCCAATAAGTGCAACTGTCAATGACAGAGCTCCAAATGCTGAGAGTCTGCAGAGCAGCGGGAACTTATATAACAGTCTACCTACAACTAACATTTTGGCAAATCACTACAGATACCAAAGAATGTATCCAAACACTGTAAACTAGCTGTGTAATGGTGAAACAAAACAGAAATATAATCACCTAAATCGGAAATATTGCAGCTTCCACATATATTCATTCTAAGACAAAGATGGAAGGAAGGAAAGAAGGAAGGACAGACAGACAAATTCCAATTTTAAAATAATGTTATTTTTATATATTCAGGTGAATATATGAACGTAATTTAATTGTATCTACAGGAATAAACTTTTGTTTAAGCTAACAAATAGCTATAAAATATATATTTCACCAATATCCAGCAGTATTTGTATCTGATTCAAAGCCTTTGAATCTTACAAAAAATTGCAAGTACTGTATAATGAATCTGATGTCTAGAAGAGTGAGAATTAATTTCATGATAAGGAGCAGGGGTTTCATCTCATTTCCTCAGAGCTCCCAGGACTAGAGCATAATTAAGCCCATCTGCAAATAGTGCTACTCTGACCATCTCCAATCATTTTATCTACAAGTGTGGGCCCAGCTCCGGAGACACTATCTCTGCTGCCAAGCTGGGAGCAGGATGGGAGGGGAAAGAGGGGAAGGACAGGAATAGAAATGCAAACTAACAGAGGTTTCATTTTGGAGTAAAACTTGTTTAGGTGTAGTTGATTCAGCAAACACACATCAGAACCTACGGTAAGAAGACAGAGTGAAATACTGTCTCTGTTACTAAGAAATTACAATCTGGTGATATGATTCTCCTTTCTAAGCTCCACTGTAAATTGACTTGACTCCAATCCTTTGCTGAGGTTTGGAGGTAGTTTTTCTCTTGATAATCTTCTGTTTCCCAAGCTTTTGCTTTTATCATTGTTTTTATCGTCTTAAGAACTTTTTTTTTACCTTTCCATGTATATACATATATGTATATAATATATATATTATATGCACATATATAAAGAGAAATTCCCCCAGTGTTTTTATTACTTAATCTTTCATTGTAGTTTGACTTCTGCTCCTACCATTTCATTTAAATTACTTTTGCCAATGTCCTCAACTACCTCATTAATGATAAATGTCTAGTATTTATTTGAATAAACCTTTGTGGCACATTTTTTTTTAAGATTTTATTTATTTATTTGACAGAGAGAAACAGCGAGAGAGGGAACACAAGCAGGGGAGTGAGAGAGGGAGAAGCAGGCTTCCTGCCAAGCAGGAAGCCTGATGTGGGCTCCTTCCCGGGTCTCCGGGATCATGACCTGAACCGAAGGCAGTCGCTTAACCAACTGAGCCACCCAGGTGCCCCTGTGGCATATTTTATACCACTGACTGATTCATTAATTTAACATTTTTTCTGAGTGTCCATGAAGGTGCAGAGCTTGTTCCCCGGTCAGGGGCTGCAGTCGTGAATAGCTCAGGTGGGTTCCTTGCTGTAACGAAGCTGATGTTTTAAGTGAACACAAAGTTTGGTTATTCATAACACTCCTTTGCTTCAGTAAAACTATTCTGTAGGTTCTTCTACCTATCTGACTTTCTCTTTCAGTTTCTTTTTTTTTTTTTTTTTTTTTTTAAAGATTTTATTTATTTGACAGAGAGAAACACAGCCAGAGAGGGAACACAAGCAGGGGGAGTGAGAGAGGGAGAAGCAGGTTTCCCGCCGAGCAGGGAGCCCGATGTGGGACTCGATCCTGGGTCTCCAGGATCATGACCTGAGCCGAAGGCAGTCGCTTAACCAACTGAGCCACCCAGGCGCCCCTCAGTTTCTTTTATAGTACCTGTTTATTCTATCAGTGCCTTAAACATTGATATTCTTTATAAGGTTTTGACATTGAACTCTTGAATCTATTTTCTGTTCTCTCCTAATGTGATTCCATCCACTTTACTGTAATTTGCTGATCCTGACTAAATGTCTATATCCAGCTCTGAAATTTTCTTGAGCTTCATTCGGACTCTCATATCTTGGATGGAAAGCTCTACTTGTATGACTTGAAGAAGCCTCCAAATTAATATACTCAAGCTGAACCCTCCATATTCCAATCGATCCTTTCTCCTGTGTTCTACATTAATTTCTCTGCTTAAAACTCTCGAATACTACATATCAACAAAAATTCAGGTGAACAATTCTTGATACACAGTAGGTATGCAACAAATTATTGTCGAAGTGGATTTTCTAAAACTTAGTAAATCATTTCTCCCTATAACCTCTATACAGAGCATGTACACCTAGAAAGTAAAACAATAAAATGACAAAAGGTGGTACTTCAGTACTAACTAACCATTTGGTATGGCCGGCAAGTTCTAGGAGGAACCAAGAGCCTTATTACATGAGTTTACTTAGTCAAAGTACCAAAGCAAGCAAATTAGCCTCAGGATATAATTTATTCATTGAGAAATGCTAGCCAATTCATGATGTTTTGCTATCAGATCAGAAATATATTACTAAAAACAAAACAGGTTGGGATTTTCCTAAGCTTATTTTAAAGAGGCACATGTTTCTATGGGCAGTATATTTCATTAAGATAAGACTTAAATCACTTCTGCACATAAAATGTTCTGAAATTAAGTATTCATTCATTTACATTCTAGAATATAAGTGATGATTTTAAAAATATCACTAGTATGTGGAGGGCCCCAGCTACTTAATATCACAAGCCTGTTCTATATACTTAAAAATTAAGAGTAACAAAATCAAAGAACTTATTAAGTACTTTAAATCAAAGCTTATTTGGGGTTTCTCATTTCTGAGCTACATAACCAGTCCCCTCATTCTTTTCTACTAAAGATTAAGTTAAATGTTTACAGAAAACACCCTTTTATTTGTCCATAGGTTCATGTTACTATTATTCTTCAGATTATTACCTTTTTCTTCTAATGATAATTTCTGTATAAGTAGGTTGTTATTTTTTATGTGGCACCTAGATAGTGAAATTGTACTGATATATTGTCATTCTGATGATGTTGTCAATAATTGATGTATACACCTTGAAAGAATAAATGATGTGTCATCAGAGAAACCAATAATGGTATTTTGCTTGTCCATCAGCAAAACTGTCAAAGCCAGTAATAGCCACCTTGAATTTTAGAGATCATTCAACAAGCCATGTCCCTTGCATTCAACATGTTAATATTAGCTTCAGGAGCAATAATGTGGTCCACACTTGACATGAGGCCTGCTCATTCCTGTCATGTGGTGGAAATGATCTACGGTTGCCTCCTCAATGGACATCCTGAATAACATCCTTTTAGGCATAATTCTGGATATTTAATGGGATCAGGTTTTCTTCCCATTTCACATTAACATATATTAATGAAAATCCTTTTAGAGGAATCTTATAAACTTTTGTCTTCTTATTTTAAGCACACACATATATATGTGTATATATGTCTTAAGCATATATATATACATGCATATATACATATATTTCAAGTATATGAGTTTTAATGTAGAGAAACACAACCAACACAGATTTTACAACACAGATGTTTTAAAACATCTGAATTCAGGTCCATGACTATTGATTTTTTTTTGTTATATAATTTCTTTGAAGAAAAAAATAACAAGTACATTATACTATTAGAAAACCCTTATTGCAAGTATGACTCTATCTTAGAGAAACTTGATATTCAAAAGACAGTTGAATGGTTAATATGTGGACTTCATGTTATTGTTTTTTTGCAAAGTTCAAAATGACTCAGTTTCAATTTCTATAGCACTCCTAGAATTTAAGAGAGGATATAACACTTTTATTTTTTATTCTAAGTTTAAAAACATAGTATTAATTTAATATTTCTTCACTAAAAATAGCACCTCTTACTTGCTGGCCTAATGTAAGATCTTGAGATCATGATTTTCCTTTCAATTTAGTGAAGAGTCACAGTGTTGGGAAGGGAATACCTTCACTACTTTAGAATCTACCCCAAACCAAAGAAAGGGTTAATACTAAAGCGAAGATTGCACCCAGACACTCCTACTTACACTATGGTGCTCATCACCAAAGGCTGTGGTGTCCTCTTCAGATCTAAATACTGTTATTTTCGCACATCCCCTTTAGGAAAAGCCTGGGGACCGTGGTGTGAAAAAGCTGCATCTATTCAATACTGCTGGCACCTCCCCTCTTGTTAGGTTTATGTGACAGGCTCTATTGAATATTTATCTGTGACTAATAGAGACCTTTCTTCTAAACTCCAATTGACTCACTGCATTTTGAAAAAGCAGTCATATTGACATCCCAGTTACTGCATCTGGGACTGCTTCTCAAGCTGAAAATAATCGTGTCTGCTACTCTATTCATGTTAGACACACCTTATAGAAAAAGCTATTGGGGCGCCTGGGTGGCTCAGTGGGTTAAGCCTCTGCCTTTGGCTCAGGTCATGATCTCAGGGTCCTGGGATCCAGGCCCACATTGGGGAATCTCTGCTCAGCAGGGAGCCTGCTTCCCCCTCTCTGCCTGTCTCTCTGATCTCTCTCTCTGTGTCAAATAAATAAATAGTCTTAAAAAAAAAAAGGAAGAAAAAGCTGTCAAATAAGCATTGCTAGGTTTTTTTCAGACCTATGTAACATTTTGATTTTATTTCTCATTACTCCCCTGATAAAGCAAAATAGAAGCATTCTCTTACCCATACACACTGTGCTTCAGTGCTTCCAAAAATTGCTCAAGGTTTTTCTCTGTTGGAGATGCTCTTACCCACATATTTATAGGCTATGGATTCTTTAAGCCCAAATCAACACCATTCCATCTATAATGACTTCCCTATGCTCTGTCCACGGAAGAAGATCCTATTTCTGTCTTCTTTGGACTTTATCTTTACCTGTTATGGGATTAACTGTTTTATACTTTGCTCAACCACTCTAAGTTGTAAACTTCTATTTAACTTTCCCTAGAAATAGTACATGTAACTAAGCACTTCATATTTCATTTTACCCTTACAGCCACTCTGTGCGACTTTCATTTTCCCATTCCTAAAAAAGGAAGGTATTAAGATGCAAAACATTTAAGTATGCTTCCCACATATGCCCTATTACCCAATGGAACAGTAAGAATACAGAGCACATTCTCTGAATGACTATAACATCTGCCTCTATCTTCCAAAGAATAAGAATTAAATAAACTTCCTGCATTTTTATTAGTTCCATAAAGGCTATTTTAAAAATTAATTTATTTGAGCAAGATTTTAGGGTTTCATTATATAATTAGCCAAAAATGTTTTCTGTAGCTAATACAAAACAATGATTTTCAAAGGCCCATTGCATTAGAATCACAGAGCATTATTTCAATTTTAGATTCTGGAAAAATTCCTACTCACACAGAATCATTTGCCCATGGGTTTACAAGCTTCCCAAATGAATCTTACACACTTTAAATTTTGTGAAGCTCTGGTTAAAACAAAATGCAGTGGGGGCGCCTGTGTGGCTCAGTTGGTTAAGCAACTGCCTTCTGCTCAGGTCAAGATTCTGGAGTATGGGAATTGAGTCCCACATCAGGTTCCCTGCCCCAGGTGGGGGGGGGGGGTCTTCTCCCTCTGACCTTTCCCCCTCTCATGCTCTCTCTCTCTCTCAAATAAATAAATAAAATCTTTTTAAAAAATTAAAAAACAAAGCAAAAAAACCCCAAACCCAAAATGCAGCATATATTTTTCTCTGTCTATTGAGATGGGAATTGATCTTTTCCTGGTCACAACCAGCATCTAGGCCCTTAGACTTCCTGGTTGCTGCTCAGGTACAGAAGGTCGTACCTGATTGCTCATGTCATTCAGCCATTTCAATGTAAGGTATCATTGTAAGCATTCTGGCCCCAAATTCTATGCTCGATTTTTAAAGTTGTAGGTCTAGCTAAAGTAGAAGTTTCTCAGAGGCCACCAGAGATGCCACTGTCTCCCCTGTAACCTTAGGAAAGAGAATGGTTTTGAAAAAAAAAAAGTGGAAGCTTCACATATTTACCTCCTGACAAATTCTTTTTTTTTTTTTTTTTGTAGATTTTATTTATTTATTTAACAGAGAGAAACACAGCTAGAGAGGGAACACAAGCAGGGGGACTGAGAGAGGGAGAAGCGGGTTTCCCACCTAGCAGGGAGCCCGATGCGGGGTTCTATCCCAGGACTACAGATTATGACCTGAGCGGAAGGCAGATGCTTAATGACTGAGCCACCTAGGTGCCCCCTTCTGACAAATTCTGATGAGAAAGGACAATTTCACTATATCTCTCCCAATGACTTTTTTTGTGGATTAACTCATAACTCTTTAATCAAGAGATTTTCTTTTCCTTTTAACTTTTCATTTATTCAACATTTTTCCAGCACCAGTATCATACCAGTACAGTATACACAAGGCACTGTAATAAGAATGGAGAATTCAAGGTGAATAAAATATGATCTCTGCCTGGGAGCAGATGTAGTAGCCAAGTACAGGAACAAGGAACTACACCTTACTAGAAGCCAAGAGAAGGAAAACTATGGTAGGTAAAAATCTTACAAGACAAGAATATTACAAGTAGAAGAACTAGCATGTGCAAAGGGACTGAAGCAAAACATAGTGTGCTTTGATTAAAGAAAGTACAAGTAGAAGTTAGGACCTACACTTCCTGAAGCAATTCAAAACACATTCTTTTTATTCCCAATTGAAATAGAATTTTACCAATTGAAAACAATTTTACTCACCTGCATGGTAGTCCTTAGAAGTCCTTTAGATTCCTCTATTTTCTTATTTTTTTAACATATCCCTTTTTGCAAATTGTTCTTCAGATTTTCCCTTTCTCTCAAACTAGTTGGCTCAAGACTACACATATTTTATAAGGTTAATAGGACATGAAGACTTCATGGACACATTATGCTCGTTTGTTATAAGTTAATGGTCTTACACTAATTATACTGCTGACTTGCAGATATCAAGCAAAGTGGAAGCCTGTTTGAAAGTAAAAAATAAATAAATAAAATTATTCAAATCCTATATCAAGAAAGTGAGATGATTTAGACAACCTCTGAGGCTATTGTTAATTCTTTAGTTCTGTGATTCTTGAATCTGTTTTAGTATTTATTTAGGATCAAAGACAATATAATCACCTCTATTAATCTGTGAGAATAACAAGAACAACAACAACATGGTAAATATAGATTGAAAAATCCCCAGAATAATCTTAAAATCAATTTTAATCTATTACTCAACCTTTTACCAAAACCTTTCAGAAGAAAAATTGACAAATGTTTTTTCTTCACATCTCTCTTTTCCCCTTCCTTACCACTACAGGACAGATACACTAATGTAAAGTGAAATACTAAGAAATGGTGATGGAGAGGTATAATTGCAGCAAAAGAAACTGGTGCTCTAAATACTGAGCACTGATAATGGATAATCAATAGCAAATCCCTTTTATGCATATTAGAATGCCTACTGTGTGCTAAGATGATGATTCACTGTCTTATTGATGTGCATCAAAATTCCCTGGGAGCTAGTTAAAAATGCGAAAGACCAACCCCCAGAGATCCCCTGTAATCAATCTTGACTATCAGATTTTCAAGTTTTGTTCTATCCTATAGAACAAAATTTAAGAGCCACTCTGCTAGGGAAATATAATGATCAGTAATACCAGATTCTATAAATTTTAACTAATCAGCATATGCAAAATTAGATAAGGACAGAATTTCAATCATCTGATTTTTACAGACTCACCAGACTGACCTAGTGAATTGCTTGCGTTTTGTTTTTTTTTAATAAGTTTTAACGTAATTATTTAGTTCCATTATGATATTTAACTTTCTAACTTTGTTCTGTGGAAATCTATAATGACTTTGAAAAATTTTGTAACGTAGGAAAAAAATCTTTTTTCTTTCACTTTCTTTCTCTCTACGTTTGTAGTCCATATTTTCCAAATAGGTCACCCTTCATACGAGAAGTGAAAGGGAGGAGTAGTTGCAGGCTCTTAGAAGTTTCCTGAGCTATAAAAAGAAAACAGCATCAAATTTTCCTTGAGGATCATAATGAATTTTTAAATGGTGCTTAGCCATTGATCAGCTGTCTCAAAGATTTCAGCAGGGACAGAAGCCTGCCTGAGAAAAATCATCAGTATTGGTAAGTCCCTTATGTTCAGCAAGAGGAGAATTGCAGTTTTCAGTTTGCACATTACCATGATGTGTATTGAACATCTGAGCAATGAAGTGAATCAAATTGTATATATTCAGCATGCTTGCCTCCAGGTATGTGTAATCCTGTAGGGTATATAATTGTGGAAAGTTTAAAACAGAATCCCAGAGCACCCCAAATAAACAATTAACTGCCAATTTCCTTAAGCATGGCAAAAGTGCATCATGGCGACAACTTGAGTTTGTTTCCAAGGGACTTTTCCAATAACCAGTCTGGCATTAAGAATAAAAACAATCTATTTTGAAAAGGAAACATGGTAAGTGATGAAGAAAAAATACTATGTTGAATAGGTTTGCATGTCTTTTGTCTTTCTATATAAACGTTAGAATCAGCTTATCAATTTTGACAAAAGAGTTCCCTGGAAGTTAGATTGGGATTACACTTAATCTGTAGATCAAGTTGGAAACAGCTGACATCTTAACTATATTGAGTCTTTCAATCCATTAACATGGAGTATCTATCCATTCCTTTATATCATCTTTAATTTATCTCAGCAATGTTTTACAGTTTTCTCTATACAGATTCTGTATATATATTGTTAGATTTATGCCTAAGTGTTTGATTTTTTGATGCTATTACAAATTTTTTTTATTTCAGTTTTTCATTATGGTACCGAGGAGGGCAATTGATTTTTATATATTAACTTTATATCTGCTACTCACCATACTCTAGTAGGCTTAGCTTTAGTAGGTTATTTGAAGATTCATTGGCATTTTCTACATAGACAATCATTCCCTCTGTAAATAAAAATAGTTTTATTTTCTTCTATCTATTCTGTATACTTTTGTTTCTTTTTGTCTTGTTGCACTAGTTAAGACTTCCAGTATAATGTCAAATAGAAGTGGTAAGAGAGGACATTCTTGCCCATGTACTTCTAATTTTATTTTTTTCTTAAAGATTTTATTTATTTATTTGACAGAGAGAAACACAGCGAGAGAGGGAACACAAGCAGGGGGAGTGAGAGAGGGAGAAGCAGGCTTCCTGCGGAGCAGGGAGCCCTATGTGGGGCTCGATCCCCGGTCTCCGGGATCATGACCTGAGCCGAAGGCAGTTGCCTAACCAACTGAGCCACCCAGGCGCCCCCTATGTACTTTTAATGTTATGAGTGACACTGTTTCAATTCTAATATATTATTTTATGCTATAATTGATATGTGTATCACATTCAACTTACAATAAATATAACAAACTTTTATTATTTCATTTGGTATTCGTAAAATTTTCTGATAAGTCTAACTACTTTTTATCTATCATAGTGCCCTTAATTCTATTTTTTCATTAAAAAATCTTTCACTATCTAATCTGTCAGGTTTTTTTTTTTCTTTTGTTTTATTTTTTAAATAGGCTGCATACCCAGCTTGGAAACCAATGCAGGGCTTGGACTCACAACCCTGAGATCAAGACCTGAGCTGAGATGAAGAGTCAGACACTTAACAGACCCAGCCCCAGCCCCCAGGTGTCCCTAGTCTGTCAGTTTTATGTGGTAGTTGTTGACACTTACATATGCAATAATCAATTACTTTTTTCAGATTTTGCACTTCTTTCTCTCTCCTTCCGTTTTTAATGGAATTCTTTCTACACAGAATGTTGATGTTTAAATATTATCCTCTCATCCATTACCCTACTCTTGTGGTAGTCTGTGATTTTCAATCAAGTATATGAAATCATTATAAATTCATTTATCCAGAAATCCACAGTATGTCTTGGTTATGTGAACTCATCCTGATTCACCCATATAATAGACCCCAGGTTCTTGCATAGTTGAAACTGTTTTTCTGTAGTCTTGAAATTTTAAAGAGAACTTGGCTGAATATAAAAATCTGACTTAACTTGTGTCTCTTTTTAAAAAAAGATTTTATTTGTTTATTTGACAGAGAGAAAAAGAGTACACAAGCAGGGAGAAAAAGCAGAAGGAGAAAGAGAAGCACGCTCTCCACTGAGCAGGAAGCCCCAGGTGGGGCTCGATCCCAGGATCCTAGGATCAGGACCTGATCTGGAGCAGATGCCCAGGTGCCCCTTAATTTGTCTCTTATTGAACACTTTGAAAGTGTTGCTCCACTGATGCTTTCTGTTTTATATTGCTCTTGAGAGGCTGATGTTAGACTAATATACTTCCCATTATAGTTAGTTTCATTATTTTGTTTGGAGGAACTGATGATTCTGCCCCCGCTTAAAGTAGATAGTTTTCCTAGCATGTTCCTCCAAATAATCTTCCCAGGTACAAGATAGGTCCTTTCAAAATGTAGATTTAAGCTATTTTTTTATTTCTGGATGGTTTTCTTGGCTTACAGATTCGAGTGTTTATTTTTGTTATGTTTCTTTTTATTTTGCAGCGATCTAATCATATTAAGAGCAGAAATTTTTTCCTTGCTTACCTGGCATTTCATCCACTTTCCTCTTAAACTTTTTACTCTTAAAAAAAAATACCAAATGTACCCCCTTGGTTGTTTTCCTGTATTTCTTCAAAGTCTCTTATTAATTTTTTTTCCAATCTATATTCTTCTGGTAGCTTCTAAATTCTTCTTTGTTTCCTGGTTCCTTCTTTTCTTCAACTTCTTTTCTGAGTTAGATTTTGAATTTTTTTCTTGTATTGTATGTTTTTTTATTCTTTTCACTTTTTAACTTTCTGGTTTAATGCATTTCTGGAATTATAACTAGATGCTTGTTTAAGACTACTTAATAAAATTTAGAGTGTTTCACACAAGTGTTCTTCTGCTTCCTGACTAAAATTTGGAAAAAATATTTATCACAGGAAATTTTTAATTTGAATTTTCTGTTTACTTTTTGGGGTACTTAATCTCCTAGCTCAAGAATGCCCTTTTCTACCAGTATGGTCGAAAATCAAGTATCACATGATTTCACTTACTTGTGGTGCATAAGGAGTAATATAGAGGACAGTAGGAGAAGGAAAGGAAATGGGAAGTAGGGTAATCAGGGAGGGAAATGAAACATAAGAGACTTCAAACTCAGAAACAAACTTGCAGGGAAGAGGGTGGGGAATGGGAGAGCTTGGCGGTGGGTACTCAGGGCACATATTGCATGGAGCACTGGGTGTGGGGCATAAACAATGAATCTTGAAACTGAAAAAATAAAATTAGAAAAAAATAAAATATAATATAACTTCTAAAACAGAGAGACATTTCTCGAAATATTCATGCTTTTTTAGAAATAGGGAACTTATTATGAACAGAGATTATGGCAATGAAATAATATAGATATTTACTCCAAAAGAGAAACATACAAATGCTTCTAAGTCTTATGCCATTTCATAATTCTTCTCTTGAATTTTATAGTGGTATGTTCCTTAGCCCATTGAATTAATTATTGAGGCCTTCTTTGTTCTGTGACATAGTCATAAATACAAAAAGTTTTTCTTGGTAAATATTCAACTTAATAGTTACATTTTCATGGCTACTTAAATAGTTCAATACTGGATCTTTGCCATTTATACCCTGTTGGTACTTAATGCTTTGTTAAAAGCTCTTGTGTGGTACACCCACATCCACCCACAGACACACACACACACACACACACACACACACACACACACGCATACATGCACACCACTCTTGGAAGGGGCCAAGTGCAATAAATAACCTGAGTCTTGGGCTATAATGTATTTAATGAGATTGAGTCAGTGATTCTGATAATATTCCCAGAAAAATTGGAATCTTTGAACTCTGAGAGACCTCAGAAGCACTTTGGGCCAAATTTGACTCCAACATGCTTCAGTTAGAGATATACATATCACATAAGTTCCTATTTGAAAAGAGTTGTTACCTTTTAAGCATTTTGGGAGAAAATGTTTGGAAACAAAGGTAGAAATAAGGAATAAATAGAAGAAAGAAAAACAAGAAAGACAGTTCTGGGTTCCATAGTCTGGATTGGGACTCCATCTCCATTTCTGCCTACAGCAGGATGCTGGCTACTGGAAAGCAATGCCCTATTCTCTAGGTTACATAAGTGTGTTTGTAAACCCTTGAAGGAGCACCAAGAACTAAGAACTTTTTTTTTCTTTTTTTTGTATGGAAGCATAGACCTTAGAGTCTTAGGTAAACTTGTGCTATTCATAGAGAAATTAAAAGAACACCACCCTCCACTTTCTACCTCCATGAAACCCCAGGAAACTATCCATGAATATCCAAATCTGCTTCCTTTGCTGGCGGGAGAAAGCAAGAAGTTGTATCAGACAGAGATGAACACAGAAGACAGCATATGGAGGCTCATTTTCATTATTTGCATCTCTGGCTGTAGTTCACACATTTCTAGGTGCTTCCTAACATCTATGAGTGCTATTGAGCTTAATGACAGGGGATAAATGGTAATAAATATTAAAAAGAAGTTGGAAATTGTGTGTGATAGTAGGAGCTAAAGGCTTTGGCATTTACTGCTTGGAGGGTGATGGGGTGCTAAATATGTATGAGTTCAGATCATCATCCTGTGCAAAATACAAATAAAAGAAAACCCTGCAATGGAAAACAAAACTTAATAGATTGTGTATTTGACAAACAAACCAGATTTGTGACAAAAATACGAATATACAAATGTATGTTCAGTAAAACCTTGTTATAATGTTACCATAAGAAATTATTAGCTGAATTTTAAATTCCATTTTAAAAATGTAATATGAGATCTATTTTGATTTAACGAGCTTTTAACTATAGAATATACAATCGGTTCCTTATAGGACAATGTATCTCACATCACAAGGTCAATTTAAGCCTTGAATTTGGAGATAAATTACATACAAACATTGCTGAATGTCCTCAATCACCACTTCCTTGCAGTTTGGGGGAAAAAATCAGAAAAGGATGTGGGTGGAAACAGATGCTACTTAAGTAGAATTCCACTTGGGTTATTTTAAGATGTAAATCCTCTTCAATCTGAATTTATGATTAATTTTCTATCCATGTGGTGTGATATTGTTGTAGTTTAGAAACAGAAGTTTGGCCAACAAATGTTCAGAATAAACTATGTATTCTTTTTGAATATGCCATTAGTTTAATGGCTTTTGATAAATTTCCCAACTTTGCTAAACCTCACTTTCCTGCATTTAAAATTAATCAGGATTCAAATTCCTGCTTCAATTCCTTACTGTAGCATCAGAAGATTCACAATGTACCTATTAGACATTTGAACTATCACTGAAGCCCTTTGTTTAAAGTCTTATGTAATAAAAAGTAAAACATGAGGGGCAAAGTTATTCTAACTACCATAAAAATATTTACTAAGTTCATTAATTAGGACACAATCATGTGTTGAGAAGACCAATTTTCTTTAATGGGAGAATTAGGAGGTCATAGAGCGAACGAGGTTTGAGTCACTAACACAAAATAATAATTTCCAAAATGTCAGTGAAGTTTAAATATAAAAATAGAAATCTCAACATATTTTTATAAAGGTAAAGAAATAATGGTTAGATCTACTTAAATATGTAGAAAGTAGGAAAAAGGACCAATTTAGAGACTATATGAGAAAAAAAATTTAAAAATTAAAATTATGAAAAAAAGTGTGAAAGAATGAAAGGTCTATAATATCAAACCTATTTATGTATTTGTTTATTTATTTTTAAGGATTTTATTTATTTATTTGACAGAGAGTGAGAGAGCACAAGAAGGGGGAGCGACAGGCAGGGGGAGAGGGAGAAGCAGACTCTCCACAAAGCAAGGAGCCCGACACGGGGCTCAATCCCAGGACTCTAAGATCATGATGTGAACCAAAGGCAGAGGCTTAACCAACTGAGCCACCCAGGTGCCCCTATTTAACCTATTTATTAAGCCTTGAATATATTTATGTTACTGACAAGAATTGTGAGAAATACATACACTATATAACAGAAATACTGTAGATGCATCAGATGGGAAAAGGCTCAAAAACACAATCAGCTGAGTGGAATCATACACATTGTACACTATGAGCCAGTGAAAGGTCTGTCCTAATAGATGGCTATGAAAATAGAGGCACATTTAGATTAGGGGCCCCAGAAGGCTGCAGATGTACCTGGACCTGGCTATCAGATGTATGATATCCTGTAATTAATAGATGCGAAAGAGTGAGCGATTACAGTTAATTTGGACCAGGTGAGGTAAAAGTAAATGATTTCATTTGTGATGTTTAGATTTTAAGTTTGGGGTACAAAACACAAATTCTCATTTGTGTTATATATATGAAAAGTATGGGGAAATTCAGCAGTAGGCCTCTTAAGTGCGCTTACGTACATTGGACTTAATGATACAGGCTTTGTTTTTGTTGGTTTGTTTAAGATTTATTTATTTATTTGAGAGAGAGAGAGAGAGAGAAAGAGAGAGAGAGAGAGAGAGAGCAGGAGCTGGAGGAGCAAAAGGAGAGGGAGAGAGAATTTCAGACTCTGTGCTCAGCACAGAGGCCGACACAGACCCCATCTCACGACCCTGAGATCATAGCCTGGGCAGAAACCGAGAATCAATGCCTAAGGGACTGTGCCACTCAGGCACCCCAAAGATACAAGTTCCTTATAAAGAAAAGCAACATGTTTCATCAGCTATTGGCATGTTCAAATTTTATAGCTACTTTGTATCAGGAGCCCTGCATTCTCTAGGCACAATATGAAACATTCAATTCAACTTTTTCACCTTACCATAGGCTGATCGTTTTTCATTTGCATCCCCTTTTCAAAACCACAACAAATTGTATATGTAAGACATGAATTTCAGTGTAAAACTTCATGTATGTAATAACTATATTTTATTTCTATAATTCTACTTAATTATTATTTCAAGCCCCGATTCCAAAAACTATATGACATTTAATTTCAGGATCCCACCCCCTAAGCTGGGACTGTGTGTCAGTTGTTAGAGTTAATACGTAGTACAGAGGCATAAGGGAGGTGGTAAGGTGGATAATCTAGTTATTGCCTGAAAGAAATCATGCATCTGAATCATATGATAAAACTAAACTTAAGAAAAATGCATATTAAACAAGTTACAATAAAAACTTATTTTTACTCCAAAAGTGTTGTTTTACAGCTGGTAACAGAGAGGAGAGGATTACTAAACTTAGCAAATTGGCATATAAATAAAAATGCAGTTTATAGACCAAAATAGAGAGCTTTGTGTATATTTTTCTCATGTAGGAAATAAGTGCTATTTCAATTTACATTGTTCAATATGCATTTCAGAAATTTCAGTTGTCCTGTTTCCACCATTCTACATTTTCATGGGTTCTGTTCTGACCCTGAAGCTGAATGATGTATTTGTATTAATTTATGTGACTATACATGTACATGAGATACATATACATATATACAAGAAATTTGATACATCTCTCTCTATATGTGTGTGTGTGTATCATATTATACAGGCATCTCTTCCAAGGATGAGTGTACATTCTGCAAAGACAGATGAGATACAGTAGAATCAATGAGACTTGAGCTCTATCTTTAGCTAAGATTCATTTAATTTTCTCAAGATGACATATAAACCAAAGCATTCCAAATTTTTGATGAATGACAATTATATACATTTTCTTTTATAAATTATAGCTGACAATATTTGCTTCTTTAAATGATAACTACAAATACTGCATTTGTTCATATAGAGTAACAAATGTACTGTTGTTGCTTTTCACATGTTTGTAATTTTTCCCCCTTGAATTCTGAGAGAAAACTTTGCTGTATCTAAAAGCCCAAACCATAAGAGTCCTCCTCCCATTTTATAGAACCACACAAAGAAAAACTATTTCATGGAGATTCTTACAGTGTTCTAACAGACTCTGAGGTGCATTCAGAATTAAATATTAAAGTATTATTAATATCTTATTATTTATATTATTTATTTAATATGTGTGTTTTAACCATATTTTAATTGTCAACATTGAAAAATACATTTATCCAGCCTCTCCCTGATTAAGGCAAAGTTTTCACAAGTGAATTAATATTGGGAATGGATTATTCAAAAGGGAAGAATATGTGTCAATGAAAAGATATGAGAAGATTACTTTAACAATTATATGTAAAATGTTTTAGAATGTAGTGGTATTGGTGGCCTACCTATTACTAAAATAATATGGAGTTTTAGTGCAAGGCAGCAATATACTAAGCTCAGTTAATTGTGATAGAATATAAAGCAAAGGAAAGTCATAAAAATCTGGACAACTGAATAAGACAGAATAAGAATAAAAAAAGAAAACTGTTCATTATACTTGAATAGTGACATATTTCTTACATGAAGGACATTGATAACAATGCTTTAATACTGAAATTAAAACATAAAGTTAATAAAAGAGGGAGAAAAGTAGACCAATCTTAATTAGAAACATAAATATAATATTTCTGGATAAAATATTATAAACAACAGTGCACTAACAGGCTTGGTATTGTAACCAGGCAGGATTTGTTCCAAAAAATATAAAAACAACTCAACATTAGGGAATCTATTTGTTTAAGAGAAAACCAGCCTAAGGGATTTGGCAGATATTAAAAAATGGTAAATCAGGGGCACCTGGGTGTCAGTGGGTTAAGCACGCAACTCTTTCTTTTTTAATAATTTAGTTTAGTTTATTTTTTCAGTGTTCCAAGATTCATTGTTTAGGCACCACACCACTGCTCCATGCAATACGTGCCCTCCTTAATACCCACCACTAGGCTCACCTATCCCCCCATCCCCCTCCCTTCCAAAACCCTGTTTGTTTCTCAGAGTTCACAATCTCTCATGGTTCATCTCCCTCTCTGATTTATCCCAATTCACATTTCCTTTCCTTCTCCTACGGTCCTCCAGGTTACTCCTTATGCTCCACAAGTAAGTGATACCACATGATAATTGACTTTCTCTGCTTGGCTTATTTCACTCATCATAATCTCCTCCAGTCCTGTCCATGTTGATACAAAAGTTGGGTATTCATCCTTTCTAATGGAGGCATAATATTTCATTGTATATATGGACTATATCTTCTTTTTTTATTTATCTGTTGAAGGGCATCTTGGCTCTTTCCACAGTTTGGCGATTGTGGCCATTGCTGCTATGAACAGTAGGGTACATAGAGCCCTTCTTTTCACTATATCTGTATCTTTGGGGTAAATACCCAGTGGTGCAATTGCAGGATCATAGGGTAGCTCTATTTTTAGTTTTTTAAGCATCCAACTCTTGATTTCAGCTCAGGTCATATCAGGGTTGTGAGATGAAGTTCCATTTTGGTCTCTGTGGTAAGCACAGAGCCTGCTTAAGATTCTCTCTTCCTCTTCCCTTCCTACACACACCCACCCCACAAGCACACAGCAGTGTTCTTAAAAAAAAAAAAGTCATAAATAGGAAAATTTCTTAACTTGATATGGTGGTATGTTCTTGAAAGATAGAGGGCCCCATGTACTAACTTGTAAAAGCAAAATATACTATCACCACTATATTTAATATATATGAGAGGTTGCAGTCAATCTCATAAAATAACAAAAAGATAATAGAACTGAAGAGAGGCTCTCCTTTCAAGATAAAATTTACTGCACTAGAGAAAGTATCAAGAATATTAGACACTGGCAAGATCTGCTGAGATAGGTATTGCCTATGCCTCCCCCTTGGGCTGACCAGAGATGATCAACTAAACTCCTACATAAGCTTTAAGACCTGTTATTAGGAAAGACCCAAGACCTGCCTTGGGACCTGAGGGAAGGCATGTGCCCTTAAAGTTCTCCATGGTACCACAGACAATAATAGAAATGGCTACCTGAGGGTGCCCTAGCAAACAGTCCTATTCCAATCTCAGAGACCTCATAAACCCTAGTGCAGAAACGGGAATGAATAGCAATGAGAGCCATCCGTCCTGAGTAAGACCTCATACTTAATGGGATCCTGCGCATCTATCTCAGCAGATACTACCAGGAGAGGTGGTGACAAGGACCAGAATCCCGTTGCGGATGTTATTATGTTATGTAAGCCCTTGAAATTTAAAGATATCTCTGAATAAATTGTGGAATACCTAATTTTACTGTGTTTACCAAAAATTGGAAAAAATAAACCTCCCATTACTGGAGAAAATGGGGATGCATTTGGAGTTCAGATATTAAAAAAGTCAACATTCTCCACAACAAAGTTTATCACACATTTTATAGAATCATACATACTACCTATTTTAGTTCCTATATTTCTAAATAAAATTATAGACAAAACATTCATCTATCTAGGTGTATAACTACACACACACACACACATACACACACGAATAGAAATATCTGGAAGGGCCTTTAACTATTAACTTTAGGAGAAATAAGGAATTATTGAGATAGGCAGTGTGCAAAGAACCTAGAGATTTTTCCACATTTATTTTTATCATTGGGATAGAAGAATGAATATTTGTTTGACTTATATAAAAATAAATTTAAAATAATCATCATCTCAAATGCATAATTTATAATACACTGTTCTCTAAGGTTAAGTAAATTTTGTGATTAAAAAATCATGAACAGACAAGATATTTGTCATTGAATATTAGCCACTTGTGGGTTGTAGGTTTTTCAAGTGCACTGTATGATAATCATGGATATTTCTCACTGTAACAGACATAATAGCCTTGAGAATGACCTCTATTTGTGTTAGCAGACAGTTCCATTTTTCATGTATTTGATTCAGAATAAGACTTAAAGCAGTATCTCTCAAACTTTGAGAATGGTGGCCTTTAAAAAAATGCAGATTCTGATTAAATATATGTGGAGTGAAGCTTGAGAAGCTGCATTTCTGACAAGCTCTCAGATGATGACTTTTTGCTGTTCAGGACTCCTAAAAACAACAAAACACTCTAAATATAAACATTTTAATTTTAATTAGTTAATTAAAAATTAACACAAGCTGATAGATACATGTTTACAAGTAGATTAAGTTTGTTAGTTTCTTTTTTTTTAAAGATTTTTTTTTTTTACTTTCTTAGAGAGTGAGTGAGAATAAACAAGAGAGAGCCCAAGCAGGGATGAGGGACAGGAGAGCGAGAAGGAGACTCCCTGCTAGGCAGGGAGCCCAGCACTGGATCCCAGGACCCCAGGATCATGACCTAAGCCGAAGGAAGATGCCTAACTGATGAGCCACCGAGGCACCCCAAGTTTGTTCATCTTATTGGAATATTTTCTCTAGTGTTGTAACATCTCAGTGGCCATGGAATCATGTATGAAAGATCATTTGGCTGTCATGGAATCTGTCATTCAAGGCCCATTAACTGCAAACAAGTGAGGCAGAAAGGGAATCATCTGTAAAGGAGTACAATAGCTCATAGAATGTATGGTAAAACCAAATGATTTAATCACTGGGTCTGGAAATGCCAGGTTCAAGGCAGCTCTCAGCATCTGGGAGGAAGGGAACTACATTTTTTCAGGGTGCCTTCATGGTCAGTGTTTTTGACATTTTTCATACTTCCAGTTCCAAGCAGAGTGCACCTAATCAATTGGATCCCCAAAGCACATTTAGGGTGCCATTCGCTCAAGAAAAGGGAATAGAAAATGGGTGGCATGGGCTTTTGTGTGTTTTGTGAAATCATTATGGAAGCATCCTTATTTCTTTAGAATACTGGGATAGATTATTAAATGCATATTTCTGCCCATATTTCGTCGTCTCCAAATCCATGAGGTATCATATAGCCCATGACATTTTAGCAATGGCACAGAGCTTGATCAGAAGCATCATTTCTGTTAGTGACACCAAAAGTGGTGATGCTTCTTATAATTGATGACATCCTGTATTAAGTAAAATATGATGGTAATGTTGCAAGGATAAAATTAAATAACATATATACCATGTAAGGTGGACATATAGAAAGTGCTTTATAAATACTAGCTGTTGCAATGATAGTATTGTTAATAAGCAGGCATTTGTTGGTAACGATGAACAACTTACTCTGTTCCAGTGCACAAGGCAAATGATTAAGAAAATCTTCCCAGTATCAGGTGCCTGAGTGGCTCAGTGGGTTAAAGCCTCTGCCTTTGGCTCAGGTCATGATCTCAGGATCCTGGGATCGAGGCCTGCATTGGGCTCTCTGCTCCACAGGGAGCCTGCTTTCTCCTCTCTCTCTGCCTGCATTGTCTGCCTGTGATCTCTCTCTCTCTGTCAGATAAATAAATAAAAATCTTAAAAAAAAAAAATCTTACCAGTATCATTTAAAGTACCATTACTAGTGAAATTTTGCAGCCCAAATTATTTCATGAAACTCAAGAAATTTGACTTATTCTGACTTATTCAATAATATGCATTGTCTTTTTTGGAAAAGAGATCGTAAAAAGTAACTGGTGATGGAGAATTGTGAGACAGGAAACAAATGTCCGCATAGCCTAAGTTTTTGACCTAGGCTGGGAATTCAAATAGATGGCTATTTTTTTCTTATCAGAATCTAGGTTTAAAATTTTCAGACTTAAAATTGGGCACTACAAAAAATTATGTTTAAAAGAAACAATTGTTAGTAGTTTACACCATTCTAAAGACTCTATGAAGAAGAGAATTTGCTCATTCATGGGTTCTTTGTCTACAGTGGGCATAGGAGCAAATTTCCTAGCATCCAAGCAAAGAAGTGGGTACATTTTCATTTGTAAACAAGTTTGAAATGACATTAGAAATGTTAGTTATATATAACTTCTATAAAAACAATTGCCATGTATATAAAAATAAAGTCAGATTATAATATTTCAGAGATTTGCACTTTATTTTTTACTTAAACTTTCTGCCACAAATACTGAGGTACTAACTATAATCGATTGAACTGTTAAAAAGCATCTTTTGACAAAATTATGTACAAACTTAGTATTTATGTTTTTTGTTAGTATTTGTGTTAGTATTTGTACATAAATTATGTACAAACATAGAAAGGGTTCTCTTTCTCCTCTAGCAACTTGCATTATATATTTTAAGGTATCTATTAGTAAGCATCCATTGCTTATTTCTCTTATTTCTGGCTAATTTCAATTTCTGACTACTGGTTTTTCCTCTATGTAACTTTTAGTTTAGTTTCTCTAGTCCCCATTTACAAGTCATGAAGTGAAAAATGTCTGTAAACGAAGTCAGCAATGCATCAGAGTAAGTAGTAATTTAATTCTGTCCCATTGGGTAAATTTTGTACACAACAAAAAGGTTTTTTCTCTTGCAATATACATGAATATCCTGTAGCTAGTGATAAATTTCAAAAATTGCTTGAGCAAGATTAAAGATCCTAAGAATTTATTTAATATGCTATTCTTTTATGGAAAATATACTAATTATAACCTTTGATTTAATATAAACTATTGATAAGATCACAACATGTGTGTACATATGAGGAGACCAAAATATGTATTTATGCAACTAATTTTCATATGTTAGTAGCTGCAAAATGACTTGAGTCAATAAAATATATAAAAAATAATCGAATCATATAAAAAACTACTATTTTAAATGTGTGATGCAATGAAGTATGAACTGTTGAGCTGAGTTAAAAGGGCAATTAAAACATATTGATGTTAACTTGAAAGAGAATTTTTTAAAGATTTTATTTATTTATTTGACAGAGAGACACACAGCTAAAGAGGGAACACAAGCGCAACGGGGGCGGGCTTCCCACCGAGCAGGGAGCCCAGTGTGGGGCTCGAACCCAGGACTCCGGGGTCATGACCTATGCCAAAGACAGATGCTTAACAACTAAGCCACCCAGACGCTCCTTGAAAGAAGATTTTATACTTTCTTTTTTCTTTTGCTGTATAATCGAAATCTGAATTTGAAGGAGACTACAGTCAAACAAAAATCCATCTCTTAGCTAAAAATGAGGATTTTTAATGGAGAATAACATATTGGTTTTACCTTTATAAGTAATTCTTACTACCAAATTTTGAAAGGTAATATTAAAAAAAAAAATGGATGCAAGCTATTAGCAAACCACAAGTGAAGACCTTGCAAACCGGATGGGTTTACCTAAACCTTAGGTTCTTTAATTAGCCAAGACCCAAAGTTATTACCAATTTTATTTAGATGCTTTAAATACTTAACGGTAGAATTTTGCATGAAATCCTAAGATACTAAGGATAACAAAAATACATGATATTCAGTGAGTGCTATGAGTATGATTTAGAGGTGCTTTCATTGTTACCATTGTGATCTGGGAAGTTTGTGAAATGTGAAGTATGCAGTATAAAGAAAATGTAGTTTGGTTGTGTTTTGTAAGAATGTAGTTCATGGATTAATAGTCAGTAATATTGTAGTGTTGTCAAGATCCATTTCTAATTAACAGTAATCAGGGAACGAATTTTGCATTTATACTGATTTGAACATGAGAACACTGTATCTGTTACATGGTACCCAGAAAAATAGGAGCTTGGGCTAGTTTTCATCTTAATAAGTTTTGACTCATGTACAACTGTTTCTCGTTACCCAGTAAGAGAATTATAGCAATTCTGAAGGACAGAAAGAAAAAAAAATTAACTTTGTTGCAAACTAAGAGGAAGATTGCAACTTTCCAAGAGCTTTGCCGACTATTTCACAATTGTAATGGAGAAAGCATCAGTTTAGAATGTTTCCACTTGTTAATGCAAATGTGAAATAAACTGTTAAAAGTCATGCTTGAGAGCATGTCAAGTACTAAAAATATCTTGTCAATAAAAATAAAATGATTTGAATTTTTTTTGCTCAAAAAAGAGTAATAGATTCCAACAGCAATTTTTTTCCCCAAGTACCATTCTGGCATCTTTATAGGAGTCTTGGCACATATATATTTAGTTATCTAAGTTAAATTCCACATTGAACATATTTTTCCCCATACATGCTATTGAGAAAGTTACATTAAAATAACCTAAATCAGTTTTCCAGCCAGGCAGGTAAATACAAATTCTCTATTTTCTCATGAATCTTAGTATAATTATTTTAAGTATTATTTACTGAATTCCTATTATGTTCCAGCCATGGTTGCAAGTACTTAAGGGTCACTATCTCATTTTTTTCATAATAATTCTGTAAGGTAACCACACTTATGTGCATTTTATAAATGAGAAAAATAAAATATATATACAAACTTGGCAAGGTCTGGGCTATTAAGCAATATGCCTGGGGTAGTAGCATCCAGAGTAAGAATCTTAAGAATCTGCATGCTTAACAGACTGTACCTCTCTATAGCATTTACCCAATTGCAGATAATCTAGATATTTAAAGAACACATTCCAAAATTTATTACTGGAAAAAGAGGCCAGAGTTCTACTCACAGCTTTTCAAATGTTTTTTGTTGCTGTTCTTTGTCAAAAGTCATTTTTATTGTCTTAACTTTTAAAAGGAGCAAGAAGATCTGCTTTGCCTACTTTTCAGAGTTGTTCTCAGAAATGAAGGAGTTAATGCATGTGAGAACACATTGTGTGTAAAATGTTATAAAAACATATCGTGTGTAATTTCACAGATTAAGTGCTTCTATGTTCTTGAAAGTAGTTATTTGTTTAAATTCTCCATGACTTAAGAGCTTCATGAAAAGGAATTCCTGCCTGATTCAGAAGAAAACTATAATGCAGACAGATCATTACTGCACACCAAACTCAGGAGCTTTCCGTTGACATCCTAGGGCTTTTCAAAAAGTCAGAGCAGATGAATGGAGGTGACAATCTGAAGTGTTCTTGGTGAGGGAAGTGGATTCACAGGCCATCGATCTTTCCTAAGCATGGGCTTTGTGATACTTATAAATTCACATTAAATTAGTTGTTTTGTGGCACCTGTTTCCGAGCTCCATACTTAACAAATTACAATGACTTAAAAACTGATAATTCTAGATGCCATCTTCCAGAATTCACTATCTATACTATCTGGAGTTGCTAGGTGACTTCTGGGGCAGTTTTTATATCTCAAGCATCTCTTAGAGCAGGATTTGCAAATTCAGATGTCCAAATAATATGCACAACAGACCAAGTATAGGAAGTAGGGTGATGTTGTAGGGTGATGTAAGTTTTAGCTCATCGTTGACCTTAAGTAATGTGGGCCCTTTATTGCCAGGTCCTTCAATTTAATTTTTTTAAAGATTTTATTTATTTATTATTTGACAGAGAGAAACACAGCCAGAGGGGGAACACAAGTAGGGGGAGTGAGAGAGGGAGAAGCAGGCCTCCCACCAAGCAGGGAGCCCAATGCGGGGCTCGATCCCAGGATTCCGGGATCATGACCTGAACCAAAGGCAATCGCTTAACCAACTGAGCCCCAGGTGCCCCTAAATTTAATTTTTTAAATGTTTTTTTCCAGCATTGTTGAGATATAATTGACATACAGCATTGTCTCAGTTTAGGAATATACAATGTGACAATTTGATTACACATATATATGACAAAACGTTTACTACAATAAGAGTTAACCCATTTTTCACCTCACATAATCACCATTTTGTTGTTGTTATGGCAAGAACATTAAAGCTTTATTCTCACAGCAACTTTCAGCAATAGAGTTTTGTTAACTGAAGTCACCATATTGTACCTTAGACCCAGAACTTAACCATTTTATAACTGAAAAGTCATACTCTTTGACCAACAACTCATTTCCCTGAGCCTTTAGCCTCTGGTAGCCATCAGTCTAGTCTCCTTCTTTATGAATTGGTCATGTGAGGTCATACAGGATTCATCTTTTTCTGTCTGATTTATTTCACTTAGCATAATGTCCTCAAAATCTATCCACTTTGTCAAAAATGGCAAGGTTTCCTTCTTTTTCATGTCTGAAATGTGTGTGCGTACATATATATACATATACACACCACATTATTCATTCACTCATCCATTAACAGACACTTGTTCAGGTCCTCCAGGTTTTTAAAAGTATTTTATTTATTTATTTATTTGACAGAGAGACACAGTGACACAGCAAGAGAGGTAGCATGAACAGGGGTAGTGGAAGAGGGAAAAGCAGTGTTCCCACTGAGCAGGGAGTCTGAAGCAGGGCTCGATCTCCGGACCCTGGGATTACCAACTGAGCTGTGAAGGTACCCAGGTGCCCCCAGGTCCTCCAATTTTTAAGATATGGCAGAAAATGGGTCTTTGAGTGAAAACCTCCCAATTCTTAAATGTTAGAAACTAGCTCAAAATTGAAACGAGGCAAGTTGGATGGACAAAATAATTTGGCTTATCGGATTCATTTTGTCGTCTTCCTGATCCATAATTTCTATATCTGTCTTTTATGCTGCAGTCTTTATATCATCTCTAAAATGCTGTCTCATTGTCGTTTGGTACTTATTAACATCATGTATTTCTTCCCGCTGAAGGCAACCTTGAAACACATTTTCAGGAGTTGAGCTATTCCCAGTTATTGCTGTCAAAGGAATACTTTATTTCTGATTCCAGAAGTACCAGCTTTTAGGTTCTGTACAAGGCTCATGCTGCCTTAAGGACTGTCTCCACTCCTTCCTCCCTCTGCAGCCTGATTACTACATGTAGAAATGGCTAGAATTTTGCATGTTTAAGGTAGTTGCTTTGCTGGGAAAAGCTTCCATCAAGCAGAGTCTAGACATGCTCTAGGGTAGTAGGTTGTTACTGTGGTGGAGAGTCGTGTTTGTTTTCATAAGCTTCTGTAACAAAGCTGCAGACTCTCCAACAATTATGTAGACCAAATGTCTGTGCACAGTGGGATCTTCTTGCTAAATTTAGAATGGCACAGGACCAGCCTTTCTATAAACTCCTGGGTGCAATGTGACCTCTCTTGCAATAGAAATAATACTTCATGCCCTTGTTGAAATGATGCTGTGAAGAAGCGGGGGAAAGAAGATAAAGCATTTGAAATATACTGGGTTCCCTAGATATAAAACTGTGATGAAAATCCAAAGTATCAGTATCAAATGAAAGAGTAATGTTAAAGAAATTTTCTCCCTTTTGATCTAGCTCTGAGATAACCACTCTAACTTTCAAACCTTATACTGTACAGACTTTTTGTTGATGAGTCATCATGAAAATGTTGAGGCAAGTTCTGGTGGAATTTTGATTAACATCTCTGTGTGGGATTTCCCAGCAGGAGCTGGGAGAGGAGCAAAAACAAACAAACAAAAAAAACACAAAACAAAACAAACAAAACAAACAAACAAACAAAAAAAAGAAATAAAAAAGAAAAGAAAAAGAAAACAAAAATATAGTCTCTTGAACCCGTGGTCACCTCTATTAATTTTCTAATTTCCACCTTGGAAGGTCTTTGCAGATTTTAGCATCATGTCCCTTTGAAGCCCTTTGAAGGAAAGCTTCGTGCTATATTAATTGCAAAGATGTCACTAGTGGTGTTGAAGTTTCAAAAATTAGGTCAACATCCAACATGCACTATGCTTCATGTTTCTTTCTGAAGGTTACAATCCCTTAACCAGCTTTGGCAAGGGTCAGCTGTAATGTAGATTAACAATCCAAAACTGGGAAACCATGAGCAGACCTCCACTTTCAAGGAGAGGCTTAAATTGATTTGAAAGATAACAAATTTTGAATATGGCACATTTATTAAAAATCTGTTTAACCCTCAGCAAATACACAACCTGAGTCTATAACTGAAAAGCAAACAAACACACAATTTCCTTCAAGGATGAGGAAACGTGGATATGTACTAACAAAAGAATGCTTAAAAGAAATGTGATTTTATCATCAACAGTGCAGGGATTAGAAAAATATTATTTTCTTTATAATTTTTCTAGCTTTTCAATTTACTTTAGCAACTTCAAAAAACTTAGATTCCAGTTGATCCAGACATTGCAGAAGGCAGTGCAGCAGTCTTGCTACAATCCTGTGTATGCCTGTGTATATCTGTGTTTATACTGAGAACACATGGTTGTCAGATTTTAATTCCATTTTGGGAAAAAGACATCAAGTGCCATAAAGATAACTACCAAACGTTGAGAGTCAGATGTACCAATTATTAATAGATAAATGTTACTGTTTTTTAAATCTCAAAATTAAATCTCAAAATCTTTACCATGCAAAATCTCCTCTCAAGGTGTCTTGGAAAAATAGGTATGGACCATTTTAAGTTCTATTTTTGTTAGTGTGTCAGCTCTGTTTATAACTCAAATCTATATTTTAACTCTTAATATAAGAACCAGGGGAGCATGAAACCTAGAATAGATTCTCTAAGGTACTTCTAGGTCACACTAGAATATCAATACTGCACTTCTTGGTTTAGATTCAATTTTTTTTTTTCTGACAGATCTTTAACAAATCTTTTGTTATTATTATGCAGGCAAAGAAAACAAATGCAGTTTACAGAGCTATTTGCTTATATTACATACTACATACACAAGCAGTGATATTTCCTACGGTATGTTTGTGGGGCATTAGCTCTATCATAAAATGCTATGAGAGAAAGAAAATGAAGAATTAAAACAAATTCACAATGCACATTAACATATTAAAGGCTTGGAGATGTCTTGCAATGAATCAATCTGCTACTTTTTCCTCCTCTATAACTTTACAAATTATATGATTATTTTGTGAGTGTGTGTGTGTGTGTGTGTGTGTGTGTGTGTGTGTGTATAACATGGAATCAATGCTTTGGGAAAAACTGAAGGCTAAATAATTGTTTAGGATGAAACAAATACAGATAAAACACTGTTTTCTAAACGTTTAAAATAGTAGAAGTTAAGAATAAACTTTCAAGAGGTTATATATATATATAAATGGAAAGGATACTATTTCATATACATATGTGTGTGTGTGTGTGTGTGTGTGTGTGTGTGTGTGTGTGTGTAAAGGATACCATTTTTTAGCATCCAGGTATTTATTTATCTAAAAAAGTTCCAAGTAAGATTTTTTTTTATTTGTGGGGAATTAAGATACTGAATAAGAGGAGATTGGTTGTTAAAAACAAAACAGGCCCCAACTAGAGTCTGTTGGTGATTACGCTGAGATTAACTATAGTTTTGGCTTTTCCAGAAATGGAATCTTAAACCAGTCACTCAGGAGTTATCTGATCAGCACTAGTTAGGTAATCTGCCTGATAGATCCCTGTAGTCCCCTAAAAAAAAAGTAACCTTGCAATAACCAATGCACTTTTTTGCTTAATATAACTTCCTTGTTCCCTCTTCCTTCTGCCAATAAAAGTTTTTCATGTTGTAGGGCTCCTCAGAGCTTCTTTCAACTGTCTAGCTTGGATGCTGTCCAATGCAAATCAATTTTGGCTCAAATAAACTCTTAAAAATTGTAATATGCGTCGGTTTCTCTTTTAACAATGTTTATCAAAGCTAAATGCACCTAAGATCAATTCTTTCTGAGAGGTAAAAGGGAAAAAAAAA
>PITA01005991.1:6028-46652 GCA_004023965.1 Spilogale gracilis
GGCCACTCTACAAAGAATGCATGGGTAGGCAGGGGCATGGGCCTGAGAGTAGTCGGTCCTTTTCCTCCTCCACAGACTGTGGAGACCAGGCCTGCCAGAGCCATTTTGCACAGCATACATGGGAAGGTGCATTTTTAACAGGGTGTGCATGTCCTACACAGGAGGTTAAGAGATGCAGTGTTAGCAATGTTTGTGCAGGTCTTCTCGGGGAGGAAATCTGCACACAGGGGTTTAGGCAGGTCTGACTAAAGAGGCCAGAGCTTGGTACAAGCAAGTTAGGTAGTGAGTGCCTGAGCTGTGCTTGTTCCCACAGGTGGCTGTGTGCTTAGGATTAGAGGCAGGGAGAGAAAAGGTGCCTGCCAACTCCTTTGTTTCTGAAGGGGTCTCTCAGTGAACTCTGGCATTAGTAACTAACTCCCTCCTAGGCACCTGTCAAACTGCTGTTTTGAAGCAGTACCTGGGTGGGCTTTTTTTTCTTTGGTATCTCTTTAAGATCAGGGGCTCAGCTTTTTATTAGTATTTTTAAGCATTCAATTTTATTAATTTTGGCATATGTATGTATCCATGAAACCATCACCACAGTCAAGATATTGAACATATCTATCACTCCAAATAGTTACTTTATGCCCCTTGGTTATCCATTTCTTTTTCCAACCTACCCCATTGAGGCAACCACTGATCAGAGCTGAGCCAGCTGATTTTTAAAGTTCTAGGATTTAAGTCCCTCTGGTTGTAAGCACTCAAGAAATTCAGCCCCTCTAATTTCCAAAGCCAAATGTTATGGGGACTTTGTTTCCCTTTGTAGGCTTCCCAGTGTGCTAGTCCTTTTCTTGCCCCTCTCTACACTTGTAGCTCCTTCCCTCACAGGGTTAGACTTAGACACACAGGGTTTCCATTGAGTCTTTGCCCTTGCTACACTCTTCAATGTGGTTTCTTTTTTATTCTTTTAGTTGTGGAGTTTATTTGGCCAGTGTATGGATCCTTTCTGGGTAGTTTCCTCTGACACAAGTGTTATCTACTTGAATCCATGCTTAAGAACCTCTTACTCCACCATCTTACCAGGAGTCTTTGGGATACAGACTTTTTAAAGCAGGGTGACAGGATGAAGCACAAAATTTATATTATTTCCTTTTAGACAGTAAATGTGCTTTATTTTAACAACTGGTGAAACTTTCAGTTCAATCCAATCTGTCATGAAATATTTTTTTCCTAAATTATTTTAAATTTTCATTTTTCTTAATGTCTTTATAAATTTATATCTCTTTAGTATATCCCTCACTGATCTATAACATTTCCAAGGACTATACTAATATCCATGCCATCTCACTGGAGGACACTTTTATTTGCTATTAACATCTGTTGGTATTTAAGTTTTTTTTTTACCATTATCTTTAATTATTTAACTCTGTTTTGTTTGTTTCAGGAGTCAAATTTAATGATTTATTACTTACATATAAAATCTAGTATTGATCACATCAAGTGCCCTCTATAATACCCATCACCTATTTACCCCATTCCTACCTACCTCCTCCCCATCAATACTCACTTTGTTCAGTTAAGAGTCTCTTATGGTTTGCCTTCCTCTTTTCTTCCCCTTCCCATATATTCATTTTTTTTGTTTTGTAAATTGCACATATGAGTGAAATCTTATGGTATTTGTCTTTATTTGACTGATTTGTTTCACTTAGCATAATATACTCTAGGTCCAAATAATTGGAAATGGCAAAATTTCATTATTTTTGAAGGCTGAGTAATATTCCATTTATACATATACCATTCATCTTCTTTATCCATTCATCAGTCAATGGACATTTGAGCTCTTTCCATAATTTATCTGTTGTGGATAATACTGTATAAACATGGGGAGGCATGTATCCCTTCAAATCAATATCTTAGTATCCTTTTTGTAAATACCTACTAGTGCAAATGTTGGGTCATAAGGTAATTCTACTTTTAACTGTTTGAGGAACCTCCATACTGTTTTCCAGAGTGACTGTGCACCAGTTTGCATTCCCACCAGCAATGCAAGAGGGTTCCCATTTCTCTTCATCCTTGGCAATGCTTACTGATTCCTGTGTTGTTGACTTTAACAATTCTGACAGATATAAGGTAGTATCTCATTGTAGTTTTAGTTTGTTTTTCCCTGATGATGAGTTATGTTGAGCATCTTTTCATGTGTCTGTTGGTCATTTGTAAGTCTTCTTTGGAGAACTGTCTATTCATATCGTCTGCCCATTTTTTAAACTGGAATATTTATTTGGGAGTATTGAGTTTAATAAGTTCTTTATATATTTTGGATACTAACCCTTTATCAAGTATATCATTTGCAAATATCTTTTCCTATTCTATAGACTGACTTTTAATTTTGTTGATTGTTTTCTTTGCTATGTAAAACTTTTTATCTTATGTCTCAACATTTTATTTGTGCTTGTTTGTTTGTTTTTCCCTCTTGCCTCCCAAGCCGGGTCTATTAAGAAGTTGCTATGACTGCTGTCAAGGGGCTGCTGCCTGTATTTTTCTCTAAGATTTTGATGGTTTCCTGTCTCACGTTTAGGTCCTTCATCCATTTTGAATGAATTGTGTGTGGTGTAAGAAAGTGATCCAATTCATCCTTCTGCATGCTGCTGTCCAGTTTCCCAGTAACATTTGTTGAAGAGACTGTCTTTTTTCTTCCCTTTGGATATTCTTCCCTGCTTTGTTTAAGATTAGTTGACCATATAGTTGTGGGACCATTTATGGGTTTTCTATTATGTTCTATGGATCTACGTGTATGTTTTTTGTGCCAGTACCATATTACCTTAATGACTACAGCTTTGTAATATGGCTTGAAGTCCAGAATTGTAACGCCTCCAGCTTTGCTCTATGTTTTAAATATTTCTTTGGTTGTTCAGGAATGTGGTTCCAAAGTTTAGGATTGTTCTAGCTCTGTGAAAGATACTAGTGGTATTTTAATAGGATTTGCATTAAATGTGTAAATTTCTTTGGGTAGTCTGGATATTTTAACAATATTTGTTCTTCCAATCCATAAGTATGGAATATTTTTCCATTTCTTTGTCTCATCTTCAATTTCTTTCATCAATGTTTTATAGTTTTCAGAACACAGGTTTTTCACCTCTTTGGATTTAAGCTCTATTTGCTGTTTTCTTTCTAGCTCCTTTAGGTGTAAGTTTGGGTATTTTATTTGAGATTTTTCTTACTTCTTCTTTTTATATATATATAAAGACTTTATTGTATGTATTTGACAGAGAGAAACACAGCTACAGAGGGAACACAAGCAGGGGAGTGAGAGAGGGAGAAGCAGGATTCCCGCAAAGCAGGGAGCCCAATGTGGGGCTCGATCCTGGTACTCTAGGATCATGACCTGAGCTGAAGACAGATGCTTAACGACTGAGCCACCCAGGTTCTCCAAGACTTTTCTTGCTTCTTGATTTAGGCTTCCATTGCTATGTGTTTCTCTCTTATGACCAATTTTGCTGCATCACAAAGGTTTTTGACTATTGCATTGTCATTTTCATCTTCTTTCATATATATAGAAGAAAATATATATAAGAAAATAATATATATATTCTTCTTTAATTTTCTGTTTAGCCCTTTTATTCTGTAGTAGGCTGTTCTTTAACTTCCATGTATTTGTGGCCTTTCCAAATCTTTTCTTTTGAGTGACTTCAAGTTCCATAACTCTTATGATTGTTGTTTTAAATTGTGGTTCAGGCATATTACTTACATCAGTTTTATTTACATCCCTGACTGTGGCCTCTTCTTGTTTCTTTTGGGATGAATTTCTTAATCTTTACATTTTTTCTAGGTCTCTGCCTTCTTTGTGTTAGTAAAGCTTGTTATGTTTCTTGCTACATAGGATAATGGATATATTAAGAAGTGGTCATATATTATCCAGGGCCTGACTTTTCAGGTGGTATTTCTGGTGTATGCTGTGTCTATAAGCTTTGCATTTTGTCTTCTCTTTCCCTCAGGTCAGTCCTCTGCAGAGTTTCCCTGCCTGCAGTGGGAAGCATTTGGACCTTGTCCAATGAGTGATGAGTTTAAACTAAGTGTATTTTGTTCTGCTTGTTAAAAGAGGCTAGATCCTATTTCCCCTAGAGCTGAAGCTGTACAGCAGTATGTGGTCAGCAGACCTGCGGTAGTGGGGGTTTAATGCTAAGCTTCGGGGGAAGGGTCTGCTGCTTCTCTAATTCTCAGGCACCTTTCCCCTAGTAGAAAAGCAACTGCAGAATGCAGGGGGAGGGACTTGTTATAAGTGGTCCTAGCCTCCACTGTGGGTGCTGTCTTGCTTATGGATATCAGCCCTTACTGATGGGTGAGGGTAAAAATTGCGTCAGCTGGCTCTCTCATCCCCAGAGAGAGAGTTTGGCAGGTAGCTATTCAGGGAGCCCTCACAGAAGAGTGGACAATCTTCCCTCATTTGTCCCAGGCTTCTCTCAGATTCTTTCCATCAGCCTGTCTGTGTCTAAGCCATCTGCCCACCTGGCAGTGCATTGTTCCTATGTGTTGTCTGAGGTGCACCAGCTGGGTTTCAGAACTCTAAATTTTAGGGATCTGGTGCAGCATGGACCCATGTTAATACTCTAGAGGAGATTGTTGCTACATTGGGGCCCATGCTGTTTTCTCCCAGAAAGGAAGATGCATGAATGTACATGGGCTTGGAATTTATGTGCATCAAAAAGCTGGTGTCCAGGTTAGGTACCCTCAGCAACTGCCTGTGCTCCTATAGTAATGAGCAGGGAAGCTCAATGGTGCCCATCAGCAATTTTGTCCTTGGAGCAGCAGTGGCACCAAATACACTCCAATGAGACTGCCTCTCCCAGTATGACCAAGGGGATCATCTGACCACATCGTCTGGTCCTGGGCCTCTTCCCTCCTCCACAGGAGTGTCTCTACACCTGCCAGTCTCCATCCCATGATGGCACAGACTTCTGAAACTTCAGACTTTGAGCTCCACTGCTTATAAAAACTTGTGATTATCAACCCCTCTCATTTACTCCATCAATAGTTTGGAAGAAATGTTTTTCTTGTACAATTCCCTGAACCCTGCTCATTCACTCTCTCTTCTTCACTCTTCTCTACCTGATCAGGGTTCCCTCCCCACATGGCGCTGGTGATTCTTTTCTCCCCCAAGTCATGTCTCTACACTTCTTACTTTCCATAATGTGGTCTCTTTTCTTCCTCTAGTTGTGAAGTTTGTTTTCTCAGTCCTTAGATCAATTTCTTGGGTGTTCAGTATGATTTGATATTTAGCTATGTTCCAGGAATGAAGCAAGCATGATGTCCTCCTACCACTCCATCATCTTAACTCCTCCTTCAAAATTATTTAACTCTTGATCTTACATATTTTGACTATCTTTCCATATTGTGACTTACTTTCATATTATATATACATAATCTAATATATAAAATGGAAACCTTCACAAATAGTGACATATAAAATAATTTACTCAAGAGTAAATGCTTAAAGTGATCTTTCTTAAAATAAATAAATAAATAAATAAATAAATAAATAAATAATAAAAGACTGCACTGCTACAGACTAAGAATAGAAAATGGCAGATTCAATAATCTGCCACAGCCTTTTCTATTTTATTGTTCTGTGACCCCAGACCAGGAAGTTTCACAAGTCATTACCAGATCACATGCTTGGGAGCCTTCCATGTTCACCTAGTGAAGCATTTGATCAACTTTCAGGGCAAAGACAAGATAAACAGAGATGTCAGGACAAAAACAAAGCTACTGGGTTATAACTAGAACGATTTAAATAATTTTAGAAAAATAGAGCTAGAAAGAGTCTACTCTATTGTATGTTTAATTGCAGCATCTCTTTTTGAACCACATTTCTGAAAACAAAAATGACTGATTATTAATTATTGATTAGTTTTAGGTTTTATCATAATTGAAAGTTCATGACCCAATCACTATGTTCCAGGTTACAAGTTATTTTATATTTTTTAGCAATATAATATCAATCAATAAATAGTGTATGTTTAATTGTTTTATAGCAATATAAGCTGATGTGTTTATAAAGAAATATAGAGAAATGGGCAAAGAAATGCATGCTTTTTTTCCTTTCTACCCTTCTTATGCTAAGTAATGTCTAATCATTTTTATGATTCTAGTTGAAATATTATTTTTTAGTAATATTTTTCTACTCTTATATTGTCAAGTCTAAATGTTAATACCCTCTTACAGTTTTCTCTTTTTTTACATTTTTCCACAATTAAAAATGTATAGATATTTAATTAAAAATCTGATTTTTATTTCCTCACCAAATGATAAATTTTATGAGCAGAGAGGAGTCTAAACTCTCTAGTATACCCAGAGACAGAACACAGTGAGTTACACATAAAAAATAACCAATACATTTGTTGAATTAACATATCTTTTTGTTTATTTTCCTACAATGAAAATAAGAGACAGATACAGTTTATTTCTGTAAAATATCCAGTGCTGGAGAAGATGCTTATTATGATAATGATACTTAATATTTCTGCCATCTTTCCATTATAAAAGCACCTTCACATTTCTCTTAAAGAAAAAAACTTTCAGAATAGCTGGAGTGGGGGCTTAATGTAATGAGTGTCTCTAAGTGTAACAGGATTCTCAAATTCTTGGTCAAGAGTGTGTCATAGAGGGGCGCTTGGGTGGCTCAGTTGGTTAAGCGACTGCCTTCAGCTCAGGTCATGATCCTGGAGACCCGGGATCGAGTCCCACATGGGGTCCCTGCTCGGCAGGAAGCCTGCTTCTCCCTCTCTCACTCCCCCTGCTTGTGTTCCCTCTCTGGCTATGTTTCTCTCTGTCAAATAAGTAAAATCTTAAAAAAAAAAAAAAAGAGTATGTCATAGAGAAAATGTCTTAAAGCATTATTAATAAAATTCAGATTTGTATGAGTAAATCTTTCATTTTGCTTAGGATGAGTTAGGATAGAGTTCTATGGAGTAATAGGAAAAAAAAGAAAAGTAAAGAAAAGATCAGTTCAGCTTCAAATTATACATAGGTCTTAGTGAAATTAAGTTACATGTCTGTGCATCAGTCAAAAGGAGAGGAAGTCTCTATGACCTGAATTTATTTTGATGGTGTAAGCCTTCAAATATTATTGTATAGAAATAACAAAAGTCTGACAAATAAAAGAGTTCAATTAGCTTTTCTTGCCTATATATCCAGGGTTTAAGCAGGTCAGCATGGAGATTCTAGATTGCTTTGTATAATCTGAGAAAGATAACCATATGTAAAACCAACAAGCTATTAACAAATAATTGAATTAATTTATGTTATTGTATTCTGTCAATTATATTTTAAATACTTTTTTATAAAATCACAGAATACAGTCTAATTTACTATGATAATTTCCCTTGGTTCTGCACTAAAATTAGATCAGTTTTTAATTTGTAATTTTGAATGAGACCACAAAATCAGCAATTGTTGCTTTTGTTTCTGGGAATAATTTATAAAGTAATAAGAAAAAGATAAATATTCAAATTATCCAGTTTTTTAATGAAAAAAAATGAGCAGTTAAACCCAAACATCACAATTGGAAAGAAGGTGCTTATATTCTAAGGAAGAGAAGGTATAGAACCCTGGCTAAAATGTACTATAAGTAAAAAGTTCAGGTGGAATATGAAAAACACTCTTTCTCAAACTAAAGAACCAAGTCAACTGTTTTTTAAAAACCTTTGTTTGCAACAATAACAACAACAACAACAACAAAGATCCATATACTGGTAACAGTAGTGAACCTGGTTCTGCTATTGAAGACAAGAGAAGGTGAGACTAGATGAGGGTTCTCATAGAAACATTCTTACTGTGGGAGTGGAGGGAATTCGAAAATTTTATTTATGAAAATAAGATCACGGTTTACTGTTTTCCCTATTTTTTTAAAATATTTTATTTATTCATTTGATAGAGAGAGATCACAGGTAGACAGAGAGGCAGGTGGTGGGGCAGGGGAGGGGGGGAGCAGGCTCTCTGCTAAGCAGAGAGCCTGATGTGGGGCTTGATCCCAAGACCCTGAGATCATGACCTGAGTCAAAGGCAAAGGCTTTAACCCACTGAGTCACCCAGGTGCCACATTCCCTATTATCAAGTATGAAATCAAAGCTAATTATACACAGAATCTGGGATCTAAGAATAGTTCAATCTCCTGGAGCACCTGGTTGCTCAGTCATTATGCATCTGCCTTCAGCTCAGGTAATGATCCCAGATTCCCGGGATCAAACCCCAGGTCAGGCTCCCTGCTTGGCAGGAAGTCTTCTTCTACTCCCCTGCTTGTATTTCCTCTCTAGTGTGTCTCTGTCAAATAAATAAATAAAATCTTTTTAAAAAAGAAAAAGGATAGTTTAATCTCAGAATAGTTCTGAAAGCATTCTTGGGAAATTCCTGAAAGATTTCCATTCAATCTGATGACATTGTGAAATATCACTGTCAGTTATGATGAATATTTATACACAGAAAAAAGAGTACAGGGGCCCCTGAGTGGCTCAGTTGGTTGAGTGACTACCTTCGGCTCGGGTCCTGATCCCGGAGACCCGGGTTCGAGCCCCATATCGGGCTCCCTGCTCGTGGGAAGCTTGCTTCTCCTTCACTCCCCCTGCTTGTGTTCCCTCTCTGGCTGTGTTTCTCTCTGTCAAATAAATAAATTATTTAAAAAAAAAATTAAAAAAAGAGTACAAAAAAAACCCCAAAACCAAAAACAAAACAAAAACCAGCTCATGATATAAACAGCTATGCAACATGAATAAAAGGAAATATAATTGTTGAGTTAACATTAGGTTTGACTGGAAACAATAAAGACCTTGAAAATAACTACTTAAATAAAAGTGAATTTCTAAGACATGAACAAATCTAAAAGTAAGCACACATGCTCACATGACCACTCCAAAGCCATCAGAGACTCCAAGACTTTACCTTTGTGCAATTGAAGTACCCAAAGAAACAGTATAATTATAGAGAGATACAATTAAAAACAAAAGAAAGATAAAGAGATAATGGAAGTAAGAAAGAAGAAAGAAGAAAGGAAGGAAAGAAAGAAAGAAAGAAAGAAAGAAAGAAAGAAAGAAAGAAAGAAAGAAAGAAGAAAGAAAGAAAGAAAGAAAGAAAGAAAGAAAGAAAGAAAGAAAGAAAGAAAGAAAGAAAGAAGGAAGGAAGGAAGGAAAAGAAAGAAAAGGAAGAAAAAAAGAAAAGACTTTCCAAAATACAGAAGTCAAGTGTATTAAGATTCAGAATAACCAATCCTACATCACATGCCATAAATTTAACTGATTTCAAAAAATAGGGGCACCTGGGTGGCTCTGTTGGTTAAGCATCTGCCTCTGGCTTGGGTCATGGTCCCAGGATCCTGAGATGGTGCCCTGAATCAGGTCCCCACTCAGTGGGGAGCCTGCTTCACCCTCTCCCTCTGTTGGCCACTCCCCCTGTTTGTGTGCTCTCTCTCTTCAAGCAGACTCCTTACTGATCTTGGAGCCCAACTCAAAGCTTAATCTCATAATCTATGAGGTCATGACCTGAGCAGAAACCAATCAGCAGATGCTTCACAGACAGAGTCACTCTGATGCCCCTTTTTTGGTTCTCCTTTTCCAGTCTGTCATAAGCAAGCTTTGTCAGCCTGTGCCTCAGAATTGAATCATTCTAACTGCTTTTGATCCAACCTCACTCTATTTAAGGGCAGGGTCTAAGGACAGGTGAATTTTCTGTCCCTGCCCATGCAACAGTGGAACTCTGGCTTGTATCAGTGTACTCCCGTGGCCAGCCAGTTTCTGGTCTATCCTCCAGAGAAGTATACCCCTATTTTCAATCACTGTAGGATCCTGGCCATGAAAAGAATTTCTGCTCCTAATTCCCAAACATCAGATGGCTTTTGGCTAGTACCATCACAAATTGTGGAAGGGTGACAACCACCTTCTGTTTGGTGTAAGGTCAAGGAGTAGGATGTGAATAGGTTTTCTATCTTCTCTTCAGTAGCATTTAATCCTCACCTAATATGAGAGCCAGATCTGATCTGGGGCACAAAAATATTGCTTGCTCCATCTACAGCAGGAGATATCTTTGCTTCTTATCAGAGAAAGTTTTGGGGCACCAGCAGGTTTCATGTCTATCTTTCACTCATAAAGAGCCTCGACTATACATAGACTTCTACAGTTAATCTAGCTCTATCCTAAGATCTTGGTAAGCCTTACAACACCACCAAAAGTATCTCTCCAAGGTCATCTGACTTTCCTTGAAGTTTTCTACTGCTTTTTTTTGTTTTATGAGCATCCTGTGGCAACTTGTGGGAAAAGCTGGTGAGTGGAGCAGACCCCTGGTTTTTTAAACTCCCAGGGATACTAAATTGTCATTCTAGCCTAACTTAGACTTTAAGAACTTATTAAAATATCAGTTGTTTTCTCCTTACCCTTATCAAAAACATGCTAAATTAGAATTCAGATGATAAATAAACTCAAGGATGTCCACATCTATATCAACAGAGACTCTGAATATGTTATGTTACATGATAAGGAGGAATCAGGATGAAAATTGAAGTAATTGAAATAAAGTTGTTGGTCAAATGACTCCGAGAAGGACAACTTATCCTAGATCATCCAGGTGATTCCACTATAATCATATGGTCCTTATAAGTGGGAAAGGGAAGTAGAAGAGACAGAGAGAGATATGCAATGACAGAAAGACTTAACTGGCCATTGCTGGCAATGCAAGTGGGAAGAAGACATGAACTACCAGATGTGAGCTGCCTCTGGAACCTGAAATAACAAACAAGACAAACAAACAAAAACAAAGAAAACAAGGTGACTGAGTATCTTCTGGTGATCCTGGGAGGGAGCATAACACTGACAATACCTTGATTTTAATCCATTTGCATTCTTCAGATTTCTGACCCCCAGAAAAGTAAGAAAATAAGGGATTTCTTTGCTCTAGCCACTATACTTTCAGTAATTTCTTACAGTGACCTCATAAGTCTTTGTTATTAAATTGATTTAAATTGACTTTGGGAAAAAATAGCGCTGTAATAGGCAGAATTCTATATTTATTCCTGATGATTCATACATTTGTATGATGCATTCTCCTTCAGTGTGGGAGGGACATGTGGATATGATGGAGTATTACTCTCATGATGACCTATATGACAAAGATCAACATAGTTTTGAGATGTAATTAAAGTTCCAAGTCAGTTCACTTGAGTTAGACAGGTGAGTCCTTTAAAAAGTCTTAAAATAGCTGAAGAATCTATCTTGTTGAACTTAAAAAGCTCTCCCTGTTGTATAAAGAGCCATGACATGAAATCACTAGTGGCTGAAATTCTCAGTCCTACAATCTCAAGGGCCTGAATTTTCTTACCAACCTGAGTCAGGTTGGAAACAAGACCTTCCCTAATCAAACCTCCAGATGAGAATATAATCCAGTTTTCAGACCTTGATTTCAGCCTTTCAAAATCCTGAGCAGAGAACTCTGTTAAGTCATGTCTACATTTCTCATTTGTGGAAATAATGTTACATGGCAATAGAAAATGAATACAAGCATCTTTATATGCATAAAACAAATCTATCTATCTATATATATATACTATAATTTCTTTAGCAATTAATAATCCAAAACTAAGTGAAAGCATAGAAATTTGGGCAGACTATTTTCTTTTCTATTGTGGGACTCTTGCCTGTTCCAATTTGGTTAACGGATACAGTAGATCCAGAAATTATTTGGCACTTTATTTTATTTTATTATTAAAAATATTTTATTTATTTATTTGAGAGAGAGAGAACAAGCCATGGGGAGAGGTAGAGCAAGAGAGAGAGGGAGAAGGAGAGGGAGAAGCAGACTCCCCACTGAGTAGGAAGCTGGGTGTAGGGCTTGATCCCAGAGCCCTGAAATCATGATCTAAGCCGAAAACAGATGTTTAACCAACTGAGCCACCCAGGTGCTCCATTTACATGACATTTTAAATCATTGTATTTATAATAAATATTAGATAATCATACTTTTTTCCTGCCATTTTGATTTGAATGATTGGTTGCAAATAACTTTAAAATTATCATACAGAATTGTTGAATTTTGCCAAAGAGATTATAGCCTAATCTCAAAAGTGACTGTGTGCCTTCCTTATATAATTTTTTATTATTTTCTATCATGCTAACATATAATGTATTTTATGGTGATTGACTTCAAATATTACATAAAAATGATTTAGTTTCAGTATATCTACTTATTTTCAAATACCACTTTTCAATGTTTTTCCATAGGATTCTTTTTACAAACTTGTGCTCTCATTTCTGAAATAACCAAACTAGTAGTAATTGTATTATTTTTAAAAGTTTACATCAACTTTAACTATAAAACTTAAATATGCAATGGTTAGTGAAATTTCTAGATTTACCAAGATTATAATTACATCACTCTTTAAAGAGAATAGTTTCTCCCATGGAAGGCAAAAGAACAAACCTTGTTTCTAACTATAGTTGAACTCCCATTAGAGGGGGAAATAATACCATCTAACATTTAGGTATTTGCTCTTAGTCACAGATATTCTTGTTTTTATGCTAACATATTCAAGCCATTTAATCAAGTTAATTATATTTAGATTCCTGTTGACACATTTCTTCATAAATTTCAAGGATTTCCCTCATTAAACTAAATCTTACAATATTCCATCTTTTACAAAGTTAGCTCAAAATGGCCAAGTACAAAATACAACAATTCCACTATTTAACTGAAGTTCCCCTCAGATTGTACTTTATTCTTTATTTTCTGCTTTGCACATTTACTTGAATCTGTTTTTGGGATTTGTTTGCTTTCCTTTTGATAATATTGGCTGTCTATCTTTAATTTTGCCATCTGTTTTTTTTCATTCTTTGCATTTTCTATTATTATTATTGTTGTTGTTGTTGTTGTTATTATTATTATTATTATTTGCTCTTCTCCTAATCTATGATCGATTAACCACTGCTTGTTTCATAAGGTAATTTACCTCTTTGTCCTATGCTAGTCATGGGTTTCTTTTCCTTGATTTCAAAGTATACCTTTTTAAAGGAATATGTTTATTTATTCCCAATGTTCTCTTTGTTTTGTTGATTCATTGTCATATTTGTGCTAGAAATCTTTAGCTCTTTTGTTGTGCAAGTCCCCTATGGGTGTTCTGTGATGAGTACTTCTGAATGAAAGAAAATTGAGGATCCAAGTTGTCCAATCACAGGGTGCTGAGACTTGACATAGTCTCCTTCATCTATCAGTGCCTCTGTAGTCTTGGATGAAGGGGTAGATAAATAGGCATGTTCTAGAGAGTATTAGGGCCTCTTACTAGGGAACAATTTCTGTAGCTGAATATGATTTTTTGTGAAGTGAACATTAATGATGGTCCACAGACCTGTGACTGCACATGACTGTCATTCTATACCACCTCCAGTTACTTCTAGTGGAAATGATTACAATAGATATATCAGTTAGATCACTAAAGTTAAAGAAATAAATTACCTATTAGAAGTAAAAAGCAATGTAAATACACAAACAAGTTACATTTTATTGTTTAGTTTGAATAGTTCCAAAATACAAATTATCACCAACAATCATTAATGAAAAAAGAAGTCAACTGAGAAGTCCTTAAGGAATCGGTAACCCTCTGCCTTTCCATCTGGCTTACCCACCTCATTTATTTGTAATAGCAGCTATCTACAGATATTACTCTTATTTTAATTGTGAGAGTAATGTTTGAGGGACTAAAACATACACAACATTAGAGATAATCAATCTCAACAAAAACAAATTTATTCTATTCATGACAACATAAATGGAAATTTTTGACCTATTATTGCTTCTCTTATATAAAAGTAACATCACTGGAAATACATATGTAATTGAATGTGCTATTTAAAGAATACATTACAAATACTTCACAGAGAAGCAATAATCTTCTAGGAGGAGTAATTCTAAATATTAGGAATATTGGAATTAGTTATCTTAGTGTTAAAATATATATCAATTAGTAGAAACTGTGAGGACATGTGAGAGAAAAGAATTAGTTTTCATTTGTTTTCAAAACATTAACAGGTATGCAGTAGATAATTTGTTAGTAAGAAATGACCTTTTTAAAAAGATTTTATTTATTTATTTGACAGAGAGAGACACAACTAGAAAAGGAGCACAAACAAGGGGACTGAGAGAGGGAGAAGCAACCCTGGCAAGATTTATCTAAAATAAAGAGAATGGACCCAAATAAATAAAATTATGAATGAAAGAGAGATCCCAACCAACACCAAAGACTTATAAACAATTATAAGAGAATATTATGAGCAGTTATATGCCAACAAATTAGGCAATCTAGAAGAAATTGATAAATTCCTAGAAACAATTAGGGTAACAAAACTGAATCTGGAATAAATAGAAAACCTGAACAGACCTATAACCAGGAGAGATATTGAAGCAGTAAGCAAAGATCTCCCAACAAACATGAATGAGTCCAGTGCTGGATGACCACCCAGCAAGATTCTACCAAACATTTAAAGCATAATTAATACTTATTCTTCTGAAGCTGTTTCAAAAAATAGAAATAGAAGAAAAACTTCCAAACTCATTTTAAATAAATACAGCATTGCCTTGAACCCAAAACCAAAGATCCCACCAAAAAGGAGAATTACAAACTGATACCCCTGATGAGATGGATGCAAAAGTTCTCACCAAGATACTAGCTAATGGGTCCAACACTACATCAAATGATTATTCAACAGGAGCAAGTGGGATTTATTCCTGAGTTGCAAGTATGGTTCAACATCTGAATGTCAATCAGTGTGATGCACCACATTAGTAGAAGAAGGGGCAAGAACCATATGATCCTCTCAATAGATACAGAAAAAGCATTTGACAAAAAACAAACAAAACAAAACAAACAAAACAAAAAACTAAAAACCCTCTCTTAAAAAAACAAACAAACCCCCCTCAAAAAACAAAACAAAACAAAACAAAAAAAACACCTCTCTGCAGTGCAGAGATATAGGGATAGAAAGAATATACTTCAATATCATAAAAGCCATCTATGAAAAGCTCACAGCAAATATAATTCTTAATGGGAAAAAATCTGAGACCTTTCCCCCTAAGGTCAGGAATAAAACAGGGATGTCCACTCTCATCACCGTTGTTCTAGATGTCCTAGCCTCAACAATCAGAAACAAAAAGAAATAAAGACGTCCAAATCAGCAAAGAAGTCAAACTTTCACTATTTTCAGACAACTTAATACTCTAAATAGAAAACCCAAAAGAGGGGCACTTAGGTGGCTCAGCCAGTTAAGTGTCTGCCTTTGGCTCAGGTCATAATCAGGTCTTAGGATTCAGTTCTGCATGGGGCTCCCTGTTCAGCAGAGAGCCTGTTTCTCCTTCTCCCTCTGCTATTCCCCGTGCATTTGTGTTCTCTGTGTGTGTGTGTCAAATAAATAAATAAAATCTTTAAGAGAAGAAAAGAAAAAGAAAACCCAAAAGGTTCAACCAAAATATTGCTAGCACCGATAGAGGAATTCAGCAAAGTTTCAGGATAAAAACCAATGCATAAAAGTCAGTTGCATTTCTATACACTAAGAGTGAGGCAGAGAAAAGAGAAATCAAACAATTGATTACATTTATAATTGTACCCAAGCCCACAAATTATCTAGAAGTAAACCCAACCAAAAAGATAAAGAATAGATACTCTGAAAACTATAGAACACTTATAAAAGAAATTGAGGAAAACAGAAAGAAATGAAAAAATATTCCATGCTCATAGATTGGAAGACAAATATTGTTAAAATGTCTGTTATGCAAACCAATCTACACATTCATTGCAATCCCTATCGAATTGCCATCAGCATATTTTACAGAGTTAAAACAAACAATCCTAAAATTTTTATGGAACCAGAAAAGACACTAAAGATACAAAGAAACCTTGAAAGAGAAAAGCAAAGCTGAAGGCATTAAAATCCCAGGCTTTAACTTGTGTTACAAAACTGTAATCCTCAAGACAGTATAATATTGGCACCAACTCAGGTACATAGATCAGTGGACCAGAAGAGAGAACCCAGACATGGACCCTCAACTTTATGGTCAATTTATCTTTGGCAAAGCAGGACAGAATATCCAATGGAAAAAGGACAGTCTCTTCAACAAATCATGCTGGGAAGGTTGGACTGCCACATGGAGAAGAATGAAACTGGACCGCTTTCTTACACTATACAGAAAAATAAGCTCAAAATGGGTGAACGACCTGAATGTGATAAAGGAATCCATCAAAATCCTAGAGGATCACACAGGCAGCTACCTCTGTGATCTCTGTAACTTCTTGCTTGACAAATCTCCAAAAGGAAGAGAAACAGAGGCAAAAATAAACTATTGGGACTTAAGATAAAAACTTCTGCACAGCAAAGGAAACAGCCAACAGAACTAAAGGCAATCTAGGAAATGGAAGAAAATATTTGCCTCTTGGATACAAATTGAAGGTTTTTAGTGGTAAGGTGGGTGGGAGGAAGAGATAACTTTTTGTTATATTCAACAGATGAATCACAAAATTCTACCTTTGAACCTAATTTTGAAAAAGCCAAAAAAAAAAAAAAAGAATAAACATTTTGTTTTGTAAAAACTCTCTATTATTGAATTCTAACTGGAAAGGAAAATAGAAGCTAATATTACAGAATTTGTAAAATATAATGGCCTATAGTCATATGCTGCCCTTTATTATTATTTTCTATTTTACCCATATTTTTTTTTCTTGCCAGTTAAAATGTAAAAATTTGAGGCTTTGGAAATTATATGCAATTGTTCTGAAATTTCCTCTGTGGCTTTCATTCATTCTATCTTGGGTAAGCATTAGTTAGTGTCTATTAAATTTAAAGAAACATCACCAGGGAACAATTAACAACCAATAATCAACAAGGTCTTAATGATTAACTGTTATCTAGGAGCATTACTTCTTCCCAAAGATGAAATTGTATTTATCTTAAGGACACTACTTTTCATTTCTTCATCCCCTACTATAAGTCTGCACACTCAGCAATCTCACATTTTTTTTTTTTTTTTTTACTATTTACTAATCTGAGGAACACTAACATCAATAAAGTTCTCTGTACAAACTCTAATAAAATTCTAGTCAGTTTTCTTTTATATCTTTTTTGTTGGTCTGAACACTTACTAATCTGCAGATTTTTTTTTAATTTATAAATTACTACAATTATCAGAATAATATTTCATTTTACAAAAAAAAGGAAAACACATTTTTTATTTTTATTTTTTTAAAGATTTCATTCATTTATTTAACAGACAGCGAGATCACAAGTAGGCAGAGAGGCAGGCAGAGAGAGAGGAGGAAGCAGGCTCCCTGCCAAGCAGAGATCCCAACGTGGGGCCTCGATCCCAAGACCCTGAGATCATGACCTGAGCTGAAGGCAGACACTTAACTGACTGAGTCACCCAGGTGTCCTGAAATGAAATGGTTTCAGTGAATTGATTGCATCACAATAATAGTACATGAATAATCTGGAACTTTAACCAAGATTTTGGATGTCAGTTTCAGTGCTATTTTTTGGCACAAAGCCGCATGACTTGGTGAAGTGAATTGCTTGGTCTGAACGCATTTGCTTCTCCATATCATCTTTGTAAATCAAAACATACATTCTGATAATGATTTATTATACCAAATACTCATTTACAATGTCAAGAATTCACAAAGAAGCTAATCAGAGTTGGAGGAGCAATTCTGACTTTAAAATAAAATTATGACTATAAACAGGTTTATTCAGGACATGAACTTTATATCTTGTTTTAAAATATTGGTCATTTCTTGGGGTGCCTGTGTAGCTCAGTTGGTTAAGTGTCCCACAGAAATCAAAGATGTAGCCATAAAACAAACAAACAAACAAAAAAACACCCTCAGTAGAACAGACTAATGAAACTAGGAGTTGGTTCTTTGAAAGAATTAATAAGATTGATAAAACCCTGGCAAGATTTATCTAAAATAAAGAGAATGGACCCAAATAAATAAAATTATGAATGAAAGAGAGATCCCAACCAACACCAAAGACTTATAAACAATTATAAGAGAATATTATATTTTCCTCCTGTATTCAGCTTTATTGGCTGTTCTTTTTCTAGCTCCTTTAGATGTAAGTCTTGTTTTTGTATTTTAGACTTTTCTTATTTCTTCAGAAAGGCTGATATTGCTATATATTTCCCACTTAGGACTGCCTTGCTGCATCCCAAAGGCTCTGAATTGTGTTTCCTTTTCATTTGCTTGCATATATACATATATATATGTATATATATATAATTTATCAATTTTATATGTATATATTTATTTTATCAATATATACAATTTATCAATATATATATTATATAAATATATATATATATAGAGAGAGAGAGAGAGAGACTTTAAATTTATTTTATTTTTTCACTGTTCCAAGATTCATTGTTTATGCCCAACACCCAGTGCTCCATTCAATAAGTGCCCTCAGAACCCACTACCAGGCTTTCCCATGCCCCCACCCCATCCTTCCAAGACCCTCAGTTGGTTTCTGAGTCCAAAGTCACTCATGTGTCGTTTCTCTCCCCAAATTACACTACTTCCCATTTCCTTTCCTTCTCCTACTGTCCTCTATATTAAACCTTATGCACCACAAGTAAGTGAAACCATGTGATACTTGACTTTCTCTACTTGGCTTACTTCACTCGGCATAATCTCTTTCAATCCAGTCCATGTTGCTACAAAAGCTGGGTATTCATCCTTTCTGATAGGTATTCCATTGTATATATGGGCCACATCTTCTTTATCCATTCATCTGTTGAAGGCACCTTAGCTCTTTCCACAGTTTGGCGATTGTGGCCATTGCTGCAATGAATATTGGGATACATATGGTCCTTCTTTTCACTACATATGTATCTTTGGGGTGAATATCCAGTAGTGCAATTTCAGGGTAATGGGGTAGCTCTACTTTAATTTTTTAGGAATCTCCACACTGTTTTCCAAAGCAGTTGCACCAACAAGCAATCCCATCAACTTGCATTCCAACCTTTCTCCACAGCCTATCCAACATTGTTGTTTCCTGTCTGGTTCATTTTGGCCATTCTGAATGGTGTAAGGTGGTATTTCAGTGTGGTTTTGATTTGAATTTCCATGATAGCTAGTGATGATGAACATTTTTTCATGTGTCTGTTAGCCGTTTGTATATCTTCTATGGAGAAGTGTCTCTTCATGTCTCCTGCCCATTTTTTGATGTGTTCATCTTCTTTTTGGATGTTGAGTTTGAGTAGTGCTTTATAGATCTTGGATATCAGCCCTTTGTCTGTAGTGTCATTTGCAAAAATCCTCTCCCATTCGGTGCGTTGCCTCTTTGTTTTGTTGACTGTTTCCCTTGCTGTGAAGAAGCTTTTTTATTTTGATGAAGTCTCAAAAGTTCATTTGCACTTTTGTCTCCTTTGCCTTTGGAGACTTGTCTTGAAAGAAGTTGCTGTGGCCGATGTCAAAGAGGTTACTGCCTATGTTCTCTTCCAGGATTTTGATGGATTCTTGCCTCATCTTGAGGTCTTTCATCCATTTCGAGTTTGCCTTTGTGTGTGGTGTAGGAGAATGGTCTAGTTTCATTCTTCTATATGTAGTTGTTCAATTTTCCCAGCACCATTTATTGAAGAGACTGTCTTTTTTCCACTGGATATTTTTTCCTGCTTTGTCGAAGATGATTTGATCATAGGTTTGTGGGTCCATATCTGGACTCTTTACTCTGTTCCATTGGTCTATTTCTCTGTTTTTGTGCCAGTAACATGCCATTTTGGTGATCACAGCTTTGTAATAAAGCCTGAAGTCAGGTAACGTGATGCCCCCAGCTTTGTTTTCCTTCTGCAACAATTCCTTAGTGATTCATGGTATTTTTTGTTTTCACATAAATTTTAGCTTTGTTTGTTCCAATGCTTTGAAGAATGTTGGTGGAATTTTGATTGGAATGGAATTGAAAGTGTAGATTGCTCTGGGCAGTATAGACATTTTAACAATATTTATTCTTCTGATCCATGGGCATGGAATGCTTTTCCATCTTTTTGTGTCTTCAATTTATTTCATGGGTGTTCTGTAGTTCCTCGAGTACAGATGCTTAACTCCTTTGGTTAGGTTTATTCATAAATATTTTATGGGTTTTGGTAATACAGTAAACAGAATCGATTCTCTGATTTCCCTTTCTATATTTTCATTGTTAGTGTATAAGAATGCAACTGATTTCTGTGCATTGATTTTGTATTCCACCACATTACTGAATTGTTCTATGAGTTCTAGTAGTTTGGGGGTAGAGTCTTTTGGGTTTTCCACATAGAGTATCATGTCATCTGCAAAGAGAGAGAGTTTGACTTCTTCTTTGCCAAGTTGAATACCTTTTCTTCCTTTCTGTTGTTTAATTGCTGCTTCTAGGACTTCTAAGACTATATTGAACAGTAGTGGTGAGAGTGGACATCCTTGTCTTGTTCCTGATCTCAGTGGGAAGGCTATCAGTTTTATCCCACTGAGAATGATATTCACTGTGGGTTTTTCATAGATAGATTTTATGAGGTTGAGGAATGTTCCCTCTATCCTTATACTTTAAAGAATTTTAATCAGGAACAGATATTGTATTTGTCAAATGCTTTTTCTGCATCAATTGAGAGTACCATGTGGTTCTTCTCTCTTCTCTTATTAATTTGTTCTATCACGTTGATTGATTTGTGAGTGTTGAACCACACTTGCATCCCAGGGATAAATCCCACCTGGTCATGGTGGATAATCATTTTAATGTATTGTTGGATCCTGTTAGCAAGGATCTTGTTAAGAATCTTGGCATCCGGTGGTGCCTGGGTGGCTCAGTTGGTTAAGTGACTGCCTTTGGCTCAGGTCATGATCCCAGAGACCCAGGATCGAGCCCCACATTGGGTTCCCTGTTTGGCGGGAAGCCTGCTTCTCCCTCTCTCACTCCCCTTGCTTGTGTTCCCTCTCTGGCTGTGTTTCTCTCTGTCAAATAAATAAAATATTTAAAAAAAAAATCTTGGCATCCATATTCATCAGAGATATTGGTCTGAAGTTCTCCTTTTCGATGGGGTCTTTGTCTGGTTTGGGGATTAGAGTAATGCTGGCTTCACAGAAAAAGTCTGGAAGTTTTCCTTCTATTTTTTGAAACACTTTCAGAAGAATAGGTGTTATTTCTCTTTGAATGTTTGGTACAATTCCCCAGGGAATCCATCTGGTCCTGGGTTCTTGTTTTTTGGGAGGTTTTTGAACACTGTTTCAATCTCGTTACTAAATATAGGTCTATTCAGATTGTCAATTTTTCCTGTTTCAGTGTTGGAAGTTTTTAGATTTCTAGAAATGCGTCCATTTCTTCTAGGTTGCTTAACTTATTGGCACATAGTTGTCGATAGTAATTTCTGATGATTGTTTCTATTTCCTTGGTGTTTGTTGGGATCTCTCCCCTTCCATTCATAATTTTATTAATTTGGGTCTTCTCCCTTTTCTTTTGGATTATTTTGGCCAATGGTTTATCGATCTTATTAATTCTTTCAAGGAACTAGCTTACAATTTCGTTGATGTGTTCTAATGTATCTCTAGTTTCTGATTCATTGATCTCTGCTCTAATCTTAATTATTTTCCATCTTGTGGGAGGGTTGGTTTAACTTGTTGATTTTAGAGTTCTTTAAGGAGCAATGAGTGTTGCTGTATTTGAGATTTTTCGATTTTTTTTTGAGTGAGATTTGGATGGCTATGTTTTTCCCTTTAGGACTGCCTTTGGTGTATCCCATAGGTTTTAGATTGATGTATCTTTATTCTCATTGGTTTCCATGAAGTGTTTCAGTTCTTTGATTTCCTGGTTGGTCCACAGATTCCTGAGCAGGATAGTCTTTAGCTTCCAAGTGTTTGATTTTCTTCTGAACTTTTTGTTGTGGTTGAGTTCCAGTTTCACGGCATTGTGGTCAGAGAATATGCAGGGAATAATCACAGTCTTTTGGCATCAGTTGAGCCCTGATTTGTGACCTAGTATGTGATCTATTCTGGAGAAATTTCCATGAGCACTCGAGAAGAATGAGTATTCTGCTGTTTTATGGTGGAATGTTCTGAATATATCTATGAGATCCATCTGGTCCAATGTGTCATTCAAAGATCTTGTTTCTTTGTTTATTTTCTGTTTAGATGATCTGTCCTTTGCTGAGAGTGGTGTGTTAAAATCTGCTACGATTATTGTGTTCATATCAACATGACTCTTTATTTAGCTTAACATTTGGCTTATGTAGTTGGATGCTCCCATGTTGGGAGTATAAACATTTACAATTGTTAGATCTTCTTGGTGTATAGACCCTTCAAAAATGATGCAGTGTCCTTCTGTGTCTCTGACTACAGTCTTTAGATTAAAATCCAATTTGTCTGATATGAGAATCGCTACCCTGGCTTTCTTCTTGGGTCCATTGGCATGAAAGATGGTCCTCCATCCCTTCACTTTCAATCTTGAAGTGTCTTTAGATTCAAAATGTGTCTCTTGTAAACAGCATGTGGATGGGCCCTATCATTTTATCCAGTCTGCATCCCTGTGTCTTTTTATTGGATCATTTAGGCCATTCACATTGAGAGTGATTATCGATAGATAAGTTTGTATTGACATCATGTTGCCTGTGAAGTTCATGTTTCTATAGATTACCTCTGTAAATTTCTGTTCTGTGTCACTCTTGTGTTCATTTCTCTTTTATAGAACCCCTCTTAATATTTCTTATAGTGCTGGCTTGGTGGTCACATAATATTTTAGACCTTGGCGGTGCTGGAAGCTCTTTATTTCTCCTTCCATTCTGAAAGTCAACCTTGCTGGGTACACTATCCTTGGTTGCATATTTTTGTCATGTAATTTCCTGAATATGTCTTGCCAGCCCTTTCTGGCTTGCCAGGTTTCTGTGGAAAGGTCTGATGTTATTCAGATGGTCCTCCCTCTATACATAAGGGATTGCTTTCCCCTAGCTGCCCTTATGACATATTCTTTGGTTTTATTATTCATGAATTTCACAATTATGTGCCTGGAGGTTTTTCTGTCCTCTTGATCTTGGGGGGTGTCCTCTCTGCCTCTAGGACTTGAACATTTGTTTCATTCCTCAGAATAGGGAAATTTTCATCCATTATTTGTTCAGCTATATCATCTAGGCTTCTCTCTCTCTCAACTCCTTCAGGGATTCCAGTAATTCTGATATTGGAGCGTTTCATGGCATCACTTATTTCTCTTATTCTGTTTTCATGGGATTTTAGCTGTTCATACCAAGACTTCTCTTGCTCCTCCTTCTTAATCCATCTGTCTTCTAAATCACTGATACGATCTTCAGCTTTACTTACTCTAGCTGTTAGCATATTTAAATTAGAATGCATCTCATTAATAGCCTGTCTAACCTCGGTTTTCACTTCTGTCATTAGGGCTTCTATCTTGAGATTAATGTTCTTTCCACATTAGCCATTGCTTGGACGATTGCTGCCCTGAATTCCATTTCTATCATATTGTTTATGTTCATTTCCAGTAATTCTGTGACAGGGATTGCAGTCACTATGTTTTTCTTCTGTTGGTTGTTCCTCCTCTGAGTCATTTTTCCCAGGAGTGGTTGAGGGGGTGTAGAGCTAAGTATATCAACCACTATCCAGATGAATTGTTTGCTGGAAGGTTTTGGAGCAATCAGAAGTCACAACTGAAAAGGAAGAAGAAAGAAAAAAAAAAAGAGAGGGAAGAGAAAGGATCAAGAAAAAACCCCGGCCAGAGTGGGCCCCAGTGGTAGGATTTATATGGTACAAAACTATAACAGGGTAAAGACCATCAAGAGTAAAACAAAGTTGAAGAGATCAAAAAGCTAAGCCCAACCCTAATGACCCGCAAGACCAATATTTATATATTACAAAGGCAAAAACAATTACATAGAAACACTGACAGACCAGGGTGGTAAGGTGGGTACAAACACTCCTTGTGGGCAATGGAAGTAATTCAGATCCTCCTGGGTTTGTCTTGTTACTATTGTTAGAGGAGTCCACTTTCTAAAATATAGGGAGATTAGAACTGGTTTGTATATAGGGGTAGTACTATATACTATATACTATATAGGGATGCAGGATTACTTGAAGCTTATAGCTATATGCATATTTAAAAGAAAAAGTAATAAAGGATGGAAGAAAGAAGAAAGCGGAAAAACAGAAAAAACAAAACAACAAACCAGAGAACCAACAAAAACAACAACAGAAAACACAGGTATGTGTTTGGAAAAATTTCAAGGTAAAAAGTTATTATGGAGTGTTGTATTAAGTATCACATTGTAATAATAAGTGGGTTAAAAATTAAAAGAACAAAAAGTGTGAGAATGAATTTTTAAGTTTAAAGTGGAAACTTTAAAATCAAAAATAGAAAAAAGTTAAAAGGGCACATGGGTGGCTCAGTTGGTTAAGGGACTGCCTTTGGCTCAGGTCATGATCCTGGAGTCCCGGGATCGAGTCCCACATCGGGCTCCCTGCTCAGCGGGAAGCCTGCTTCTCCCTCTCTCACTCCCCCTGATTGTGTTCCCTCTCTGGCTGTGTTTCTCTCTGTCAAATAAATAACATCTTAAAAAAAAAACAAAAAAGAAAAAAGTTAAAAAAGAAAATAAAGTGAATAGCTTTACTACAGCTTGTGGGGTAGTACCAGGAGCTTAATATATAGCCTTTCCCTCCATGTTGGGGTTTTACAGTTTTAGTGTTGTCCTCTTGTTCTTCTGGCTTGCCTTCTGGGACAGGGGCCTGCTACACTGTTTTTCAGTCCCTTCTACCTGGGTAGGTCCCTGCCCCCTTCCTAGGAGCTGGGATCCATGGCAACCAGATTTTCAGCTTTAATTCTCTGGAGGATTTGTTCTTTTTTGTATTTTTGCAGATTTTCAGGAAGTCAGGTTATAGCAAGATTTCTGCATCCAGACCTCCTTCCGAGAGAAAGCCCCTAATTAGTAACTCTCTGGATGACGAGGGGGCCCACAGCGTTCCCCTGTATTTTCCCCCTTGGCCACCTGTCACAGCAGGGTGCCACCCACAGCTGCTGGTCCGATTGGTGTCCGAAGCCCTCACTTGTCATTTAGCTCCCGCCATGGAAACCTCAACTGATTTTGGGTCGTGTGACCTTGTCTGTGCCCAGGGGAGTCTGTGGTGCACCCCCACGCAGGAGGGACTGAGATCCTGTGGCCCCACACATCACACTTAGGTCGCAAAATCTCCTCCCCTGGGGTGTCCATGCATGGCCCAAACGGTGATGAAAAGCAGCGGAGGAAAAAAAAAAAGTGGTGGGAAAAAAAGTGACAGTTTTAAATACACTCTGCTCTGCTGCATTCCCTCCCATGGCACCCAGGTGCACTTTCTCTCTGCAGGTCTATCCCCATTTCCCTGGCTGCCCCTCAGGCTCTCCGTGTTTGTCTGTTTTCAATTAGACCGTAATCTGCTATTGTTCCCCAAACACAGAGCACTTTCATGTTGGGGTATTGCCTTCCAATGGGTCGCCTCTGTGGGCTCCCTCCTCCCCGTGCTCTTTGTCTTTAGATATCCCTCTGATCACTCCCACTTCTCTCTACCTCTTTGCCGATGGTCCCTGTCCCCTGCGGTGATCCAGAAGTGCGAAATATCACATTTCAGGCTGATTTCATGGGTGCTCACAGTGCTCCCGTAGTGTTTCTTGCAGGAATTGAGCTCACTTCAGGGGACTCCCTGAAATGGGGTGAGCCGGCCTTCCACCATCTTTAGCTTTCACATATATTTTTGATTTATCTTTAATTTCTTGGTTGATCCGTTCTTTCTTTAGTTCAGTGCTCTGACTTCCATGTATTTGTGTTCCTTTCAAATTTTTTCTTGTGACTGAGTTCAAGTTTTAAAGCACTGTGGTCTGAAAATATGTGTGGTATAATTTCACTCTTTTTGTACCAGTTGAGAGCTGATTTGTAACCCTGGATGTGAACTATTCTGGGGGACATTCCATATGCACTTGAGAAGGTTGTGTATTCTGTTTCTTTGCAATGAAATGCTCTGAGTATATCTGTGACGTCCATCTGGTCCAGTGTGTCATTCAAAGATCTTATTTCCGTAATCTTCTGCTTGGATGACCTATTCGTTGCTGTGAGTGGAGTGTTAAACTCACCTACTATTGTTGTATTATTATCAATGTGTGTCATTAATTTGATTATTAATTGGTTTATATATTTGGTTGCTCCAAAATTAGGGGCATAAATATTTATAATTTTTAGATTTTGTTGGATAGACCTTTTTATTATGACATAGTGTCCTTCTTCATCTATTGTTATAATCCTTGGTTTAAAATAAAATGTTTATTTTACTTTTAATTTCAAGGGAAGAGGGCTTTTTGATTTTAGATTTTTTTTTTTTTTTTACAAATTTCTATTTTACTGCTCTTACTTTGATGAGTACTCTTTGTAATATTGCAAATTTTGGAACTTACTCTTCCTTCCTTTTATCAAAATTTGATTACTTGGTAGAATATTCTATGTTTGAGAAGCAGGCATATTCCCTATTAGTAATATATCAAATTTAATATGTATTGATGATATTTACATTAAATTATGTTGGTCATTGTAAGGTCCATTTTTGGAATCCAAGCCGCCATCCTGTTTACTCATTAAAAACAGCTCCAGGTGTTATGGATAAATGGTCCCCAGAAAACAAAGGCGAGCCAGGTTGAGGGGATATGCCCAATCAGTAACCCGCTTAATCTCCTTCCCAGGAGCATCCCTCACCCTTCCCAGGGAGGTATTTGGATGCAAACTCAGAGCGGCAGCTGGATACCAGTGCTTGCACTCAGATTAGAGGCCATGGAAGTGCAAATTAACTCAGGCAAGCCACGGGAGTGGGTCAGCTCTGGTGTGGGGGATGCCTATATGCTGGCCTGAGAAGTCATGAGGGGTCCTTTTCTCCCCAGAGAGAAGGGACCCTGGCCTCAGGGCCAGTAAGATTCTGATGCTTGGCACCAAATAAAGCTTTGCTTGACTTTCACTTTTGTATCAGTCTTGTTCCTTTGACCACGGACCCTATTATTATTTGGGGACTCGTCCGGGATCAAACAACAAGGGCTGAGCCAGCATCAGAATTTTGGGGAGAAAAAGGCTCCGGAGGTAAGGTAACATCTGGTACGATCTCGAGGTTCTATTCTGTTCTGTTCCTTTTGCGGAGCTCCAGGGGGGGCCCACTGTGGGGGGAAACTGGACGCATAGCTTCCCAGGGCTGGAGTGGATGCAGGGACACCTCATCCCTCCATCTATGGTCACGAGGGGGTTCTAATCCCTCTCAGTGATCAGGAGGTACTGAGGAAATTCCCCCATCTGGAGTTGCCAGGGGGTTAAATTCTCTCTCAGCGATTGGGGGGACTGAGGAAATCCCTCCCATCTGTGGTCGTGAGGGAGTTGTAAGGCTCTCAGTGACAAGGGGACCAAGGGGACTCCTCCTCTGTGGTTACCAGGGGGTTCAGGGTCCCCCTAGACTAAGCGGTCACCGGGGGTTTGAGTCCCCTCACCTAGGCAGTTATGTTTATTTGATGGAAGGAGAGCCTAATCACCTCCCATTAGTCAGGGGCACGGAGGGGGGGGCATCAACCTGAATGTTTATTTGAGGGAAGGGGAGCCTGATCACCTCCCATTGCTCAGGGGCACCCAGGGGAGATGTCCAACCTATCTGAATGTGAGGAGTGCCTGAGTGTGTGAGTGTGTCTGTACGGCTCTACTGCTTCGGCTACGGAGTCTGCATCCTGAGTCTCACGGGGCGTCATACGGCATAACGGTCATTTACCCCTATGGGGATAACCTGTTCCCAGGTTTATATGGATAGACCTTAGCTAAGACACCCCCAAGTTCCTGTGAGGGGCGTTAGCTGGACAGCATCTGAGAGTACCCAACCCTTTGTCTGTGACACCGTTCACAATGGGAGAGAAGCCCGGTGAACCCACTGTCTTAGATTGAGTGCTTATGGCCGGAGAGGCAGCAGCACTCTGAGCTGTCGGGGGCTGCACTGCAGCTGTGGGGCCCGCCGAGCCGCAGGAAGCTGTGCCCAGGGCCCTGGAGGCCGGCAGGAGCAAAACAGCCAAGGTTGAGGCCAGCTGGGCTGTGTGCAGGTGTCAGAGTCTGGGGCAGAGTCCCCTGGGGCACCTGGGCCCGCCACGCCAAAAGCCCCACTGCGGCGGTAGCTGAGGAGGCTCCCTGGGCCCTGGCAGCTTGCCCGGCATGAGCAGGAGGCTCGGGCAGTTTTCCGCTGCAGAAAACTGAATTCTGGTGTAACAGTTTACAATCGTTACTCCTTAGTCTTCACTGGAGATTAAGGTTTCTAAAGAGTGTAAAATTGTGCTGACTATAGCTAAGACTGATGGAAATAAGGGAAGCAACTCCGTATGTGAAAAAGTGTGTGGATGTAAGAAAGATAAAAAACAGGAATGCATTTTTGCTGAAGGTAATTTAATTTTATCCTAATGAGATGTTGTTTGGAAAGAAATGGTGTGGGACAAAAACCGCATGCAAAGGTTTATGGGGGGAAACTTTGGAACAAAATTTTAGATGTGGTTGGCATGGACCAAGATTGAAATGAATGGGTTTTAAAGTATAAGGTTGAAACTCTGCTTTCTCTTTGTTCAGAAAGGCAAGATTTTCTCCCATTGTTGGTCTGCTCTTGATAAGAAAATGTAAATGGTTGCTTCCTCCGTGCCTGCTTGGAGAAACCAGTTTCTGATTTGCATTTAACCCTATTTAGGCTTGTGTTTCAAGACTGACTTAGGTCTTCATGCAGTTGGGTTTGACTTGATATGCAGGTGTACTTTTTGAACTAGGTATTTTAAGGCAAACATGATACACTTGGGGAAAATTTGCTTGATGATGGCTCTGAGCAAATACAGCTCTTCTGTTTGAGGTGTGTTACTCTAAACCCTGAGAGCCCCTGCCCCTCTGCCCAGGGTGCAGAAGGTGGCCTTGGCGGTGGGGGACCCGGCGCAGCAGCGCAGCTGGAGGACGGAGCCGTTGGCTCCCCCACAAGCACCAGGCCGCGGTGCACGAGGCCCACCTGAGCAGCACTGGCCTGCCAAGGCCTGCAGCCCAGCCCCGCTTGGGGGCGAATGCGGATGCAGAGTGGCAGGCTCTGGAGGCTGCAGCCCCGCTAGGCCCACACCCAGCTCAAACCTGGTGCCAGAGGCTGTGAATGCCCACTGGCTGGAGCAGCGCTGCGGAGAGGGGGCTATGAGCTGCGTTGGCGTTGCCCCAGCTGCCGGGACTGGGCACCATGAACGACATGGCCATGGTGAAGGAAGGTTGGCAGCACAAGAGAGGGGAGCGCATCAAAATCTGGCGACGCTGCTACTTCCTGCTCAAGAGTGACGGCACCTTCATCGGCTGCAGGGAGCGGGCCCAGGACGCCGGGCAGCGAGAGTCCCCTCTCAACAACTTCTCTGTCGCTCAGCGTCAGCTGATGAAGACATAGTGGCCAAGACCCAACACCTTCATTACCCGCTGCCTGCAGTGGACCACGGTCATCGAGAGAACCCTCCACGTAGACTCCCCAGATGAGACAGAGGAATGGATGCGAGCCATGCCTCATGCAGCGGGGCCCAGGTGAGGACCCCATGGGCTGTTAGCGAGGCTTGAGCCAACGTGACCATGAAGGAGGTCCCTGTAGCCACGACGAGGTTGCCCACACACTCGCCAAGAACCGTGTCCTCCTACAGCCCTGAAGTACTCCTTCCAGACCCACGACCGCCTCTGCTTCATCACGGAGTAGGGTAAGTCAGCGAGCAGAGGCCCCGCTTCCTGCAGTTCTCCTCCGCCAGGGGCATGGTCTGAGGAAGGCCAGCTGGCCTACTCCGTGAGGAAGCAGAGCCAGGTGTGGGGTCCTCCCTGGAGACTAGGACCTCGCCTACCATGGCCTGAACTTTGTTGTTACTTTTATTGTTGCCTAATGATATGGAAGCTTCTGAGTCACGTGGTACTGCAGAATGGAAAAAGGCTTGACATGCTGTTTTTGGTAAAAAAAAAAAAAAAAAAGGAGGGGGCTCTGAGCAGCTCTGGGAGGGAATGCATTTTTGGGTATCAATAGTTGCAGGCCCCTTCTTTTTACTGTTACTGGTACTGCCCTGGTGTCACTTGTTCAAAAGGGTCAAAGACTTGACTTATTCCCAAAGAAAAGGGGGGAATGTAAGGTCCAGTCTTGGAATCCAAGCCGCCATCCTATTACTCATTAAAAACAGCTCAAGATGTTATGGATAAATGGCCCCTGGAAAACAAAGGCGAGCCAGGTTGGGGGAGATGTCCAATCAGTTACCCCCTTAATCTCCTTCCCAGGAGCGTCCAGGGGAGGTATTGGGATGCAAACTCAGGGTGGGCAGCTGGATACTAGTGCTTGCACTCAGATGAGAGGCCATGGAAGTGCAAATTAACTCAGGCAAGCCACGGGAGTGGGTCGGCTCTGGTGTGGACGTGACCCTAGTCAGCTTGTGATTTGGGGGGATGCCTATATGCTGGCCTGAGAAGTCAGGTGGGGTCCTTTTATCCCCAGAGAGAAGAGACCCTGCCTCGGGGCCGGTAAGATTCTGATGCTTGGCATGAAATACAACTTTGCTTGGCCTTCGCTTTTGTATCAGCCTCGTTCCTTTAACCACGGACCCTATCAGTCAGGTCACTATATTTTATAACAGACATGGACTTTAGTGGGTAGAATTATTTTGTATATGACCTTTAATCTGCAGTCCTTTTGCATAGGGCATATGGTACGGCTATGGACTCAAGCAGAGAGTCACAATGTTCCTTGCTTAAGGACTTATAGCAGAATATGGGAATTCAGAATAAGCTTGGCAATGGATAAAAAGAAAAAAAATGCATTTTTTTAGAATATATTTATTTCAAAAGACAGAGCATGCAAGCCAGAGGGGCAGAAGGAGAGGGAGTGAGAGAATCTTAAGCAAGGCCTCAGTGAGTGTGGATCATGACCTGAGTCAAAATCAGGAGTTGGAGGCCTAGCCAACTGAGCCACTCTGGCACTCCCAAAACTCAGTTCATTGGATGTTTACTCTGTCTATTTTATTGGATGACATTCTTAATATACACATGAGGGAAATACCAATTTTTTCACAAAAAATACAATGACTGGAATACTGAAGGAATGAAAAGTTTTACTTGTTTCCCACTTCAGGGAAGACAGAATATATATATATATATATATATATATATATATATATATATACACACACAACTAGAGAGGACACACAAGCCACAAGGAGGGGGAGTGAGAGAGGGAGAAGCAGGCTTCCTGCCGAGCAGGGAACCCAATGCAGGACTCAGTCTCTGAACTCTGGGATCATGATCTGAGCTGTAGCAGATGCTTAACGACCGAGTCACCCAAGTGCCCCAGAGTTTGTATTTTACTCCAGCAAGATAATTGCCAGCTAGAAAAAAAATTATTTTGCAGAAAATATAAAAAACAAGAGACAAAAGAATCTTAACATCATATCTATAATGTTCAGTAAATAATTAAAAATAGTTTAGACTTGTAAAAAGACAGGAAATATATACTATTAGTAGTCACTAGAAGTATATACCAAGATGACCCAGATGTAAGATTTATAAAATAGAACTTTTAAGAAATGTAAGTATCTGTTCAAGAATTTAATAAGGAAATAAAAACTTAATAAATAAAATCTGACCACTATTAGCTGAAAGATGGAAACTAAACATGAATGGGGAGCTCCTGGGGGACCCAGTTAGTTAAATGTCTGCCTTCTGCTCAGGTCATGATCCCATGGTCCTGGGATCAAGCCCGGCATTGGGCTCCATGATCAGCAGGGAGCCTGCTTCTCCATTTCCCACTATTGCTTCTCCTGCTTGTACTCTCTCTTTCTGTCCAAAAAGTAAATTAAAGAATTTTAAAAAATAAACAAATGGATGTTCTAGACAGAAAAATGAAATATATAAATTGCGATTTCAGCAGTAATCCTTAACAGACTAAAAATGCAAAAAATTATTGCTTTGCAAATTTGAGAAATACATGAACATTAAATATGCAATGAAAAACAAAAATACTGAAAAAATATCATCCCAATGATCTAAAATCATATAACCTAACAAATATATAGCTGGAGCAAAAAAGCTAGGAAGAGAAAGAATGAAAAAAAATAGAAAAGGGGATAGAAATTCCCAAACTTGATATAAAAATTGAATAGAAATACAAAAATTCAGCTAATTAGGATAATAAAATGCCTAGGAATTTATAATTAAACAGGTGAAAAATTCTAAGCCACCAATAGAAAAACAGGAGGTATCAAAAGATAATATAGGAAAGTATCAAAAGATAAATAAAAACAGCTGAGATATATATATGAAATTAACACAAAAATATGAGAATTGATATGTCATTTTAATAATTATATTAAATATAAAGAGGACAGTGTGAGATAGGATTAAAAACAAGACTTAATTATATGTTGATCAAAAGAAAACTTTATTTTATTTTTTTTTTTTAAGATTTTATTTATTTGACAGAGAGAAATACGGCTAGAAAGGGAACACAAGCAGGAGAAGCTGGCATCCTGCTGGGCAGGGAGCCTAGCGCAGGGCTGGATCCCAGGACTCTGGGATCATGACCTGAGTCCAGGCAGACACTTAGTGACTGAGCCACCCAGCCGCCCCTATAGCCTTTTTATCTTAGCAATGATATTTTATAGAAGAGAATGGAGACTTAAGGAAATTTGAGTTTTTGGAATCAAGAAATAAGAAGTAAACCAGATACTTGAAAACTTTTATTACCATTAGCTGTATCACTCATTTTCAATTGGTCAATATTAAAAAGCCAGATTTTCACATTAAGTGCAACTAGTGTTAGAAAGGCTTATTTAGGGTGCCTGGGTGGCTCAGTCTGTTAAGTGTCTGCCTTCAGCTCAGGTCAGGGTCCTGGATGGAGTCCTATATTGACTTCCCTGCTCTGTGGGTGTCTGCTTCTCCCACTGCCCCTCCTGCCAACTCATGCTTGTTCTTTCTCTCTCTCAAAAATAAATATATAAAATCTTTAAAGAAAAAAAAAAAGTCTTATTTAGTATAGAGGACATGAAAATATTAACACAGCATTCCTTCTCTGCAAGCAGAATTTAATGCCAATATATTTTTCAGAGAAGAGGTGCCGTGCATACATATGAACATATTTAGACTGTGTCATTCTGTAGTACTGATTCTGTTGAAAGTTTTAAAACCTAAGAACTGAGAACTATATTCACAAATTTTAAAGTTTTCAAGAGATGCTGCTTTAGTAGTAAACTTCAGACCTGCGAAGAAGCTTAAGTAGGATTAAAATTAATTCAGTCTCCTTTACCTTCTGACTTGATAACATATTCTTCAAGGCAATTTATATGCAAATGTTTATTTGAAAAAGTACAAGATTATTGGGATAAACACCCAACTCTGCTGCATGTCAGTACCATTTTAAAAACTAAAGTAAGACTCATTCAATCTGCATAATAAGTCCTTTTTGTGTGTGTTTGATGGTTGTTTATTTGGATCTATAAGACGATGACGACCAGATTTCTGAATCCCCGTTAGAGTTGACTTGTTCGGAACAAGCTGGACTTCCTGGTTATGAAATTAAAATACCCGCCTATGCTGTCTCTCTGAAAGCTGAGCAGAGGGCTATAACAATCTTCAATACTTTGCATAAAATAATCAATAAATGTTAAGTTGAATCGCCAGAAGAAAACACTGGCAAAAATAATTGTAGTAAAGTACTGGCTCGTATCTAGCTGCTAGCTCCCTTCAGTCTCTCGGCTGGTCCAAAGAAGGATAAAGACTGATTATATTCCTCCCAACTCATTATCTAATGTAGGGGAAAACAATTGATTGGCTGAATGTACACATTTGTCATATTTTTGTTGAGTGCATTCTTCCAAATTTTCTGTATTTTTTTTCTGATTTTACTTTGTAGTTAATCTTGACAAAAGATTAAAATCTCCAAATACAGAAGATGGAGAGGCCATTTCTTCCTTTAGTTATCATACCCAACTGTGGAATAGGCCCATGATCTAATGCTAATCAATTAGAAACAGCCTAAATGTAAGGGAGGAATTGCAGATTATCCTTACTACATTATTTACAATCTTCTACCCTCTACTCCGTCCCTCTGCTTCTCTATAAACTTCCTTTACTCTTTGTTTCTTGAATTATGACAGTCTCAAATTGTGTTGTATTTACTTATTTATTATCATCTCTCATTGGCAAAAAATTCCCAGACTACAGAGGCATTGTTTTCTTCCTTCCTATAGTCTTAGAATAGTCTTTTCTATATGGTATCTCCTGAAAATATATTTGTTAAATGAATGAATAAATCATAGCTAATGGCACTGGTAAATACAGGAGCAAGCCTGGTCAGTCTCAGGGCTATAAAACAATGCTGGGGCTTCTTATTTCTTGGTTTCCCAATTGCTTTGGTTTCTGTTAGTATAAATTTCACAATTATTTTTTGATGAATTGCTTTTGATAAGTTTGCCAAAGTCACTTTCTATTTCTTGCAGCTGATGAAAGAAAAGCCTAAAATCCTTCTATGATCTCTTTCTGAAACAATGGCATTCGATAAAAGGAAAAAGTACATGCTCTTAAGAATTGCAATATTTCCTATCTATACATTTACACTTTTTTAAAGTAGGCTCCATGCTCGGTTTCCGGAGCACAATGTGGAGCTTGAACTCACAACACTGGGACAAGACCTGAGCTGAAATCAAGAGTACGATGCTTAACCAACCAAGCCACTCAGGCACCCCAGTACATATACATTTTTAATTTTGATACCACAAAATCTAAACAGAGCAGGGAAGATTTTGCCATGTATGGGGAGCATTTTTTAGACAGTTTGACCTTTAATTTAAATTCCATGGTATTGGGACACCTGGGTGGCTCAGTCAGTTAAGTATCTGACTTTGGCTCAGGGACAGAGCCTTGCGTTTGCATTCCCCACTCGGCAGAAAGCCTGCTTCTCTCTCTGCCTGCTGCTCCCCCTGGTTGTGCTCACTCTCTCTGTTGAATAAATAAATAAATAAAATCTTTAAAAATAAATAAAAATAACAAACACACTTTGCAGGCCTCTGGAAGTAACAGGGGATAGTTCATAGTTCAGAGCACCTGGTGGCATTGATGTGATTTGACTTGAGCAGATCTATGTAACTTAATCATGAGTGGGAAACAACTAAAAATGTTTTAATGGCTTATGATTACCCCGTGTTTTAAAGAAGAAAGACTGCTGCTATCCTATATTTGTAAACTATTTTGCATAGTGTTTTTATACATTTTATTAACAACACAATCTCCCGAGGTAGGAGTCATAAGTGAAAGTATGGCTCTCATATTATCATTGATGAAAAAGAGCCTCAAGTATGGGGAATGATTTTTAAAAATCAAATATTTATAATCATCATACAGCAATGAAACCCTGATATTCTCCCTCAATCTTTAGTCTTTCTATTTTTTATATCACCAAAATAGTTGAGATGGATGTGTGGATTCTTCTTATCTCAATCTCTCTATACTGTCAGTCCTCATGTGACCCATGGTGACTTTATATCACTGGCTTTTTTGTAGAACCAGTTGTATTTCCATGTTTCTAATCTGACTTTTCTCTATTAGACACATTTATGGAAAGTTTATTTTGCAATGGATTTGCAATATTATTTTAAACTATTTAAAAATACAATGTATACATGAATATGCTTTTACTTTGGGAATAATCAGTTCATTTTCTAGGAATTGGGGTTATTTTGTATGGAAAATGAAAAATACCACCAAAGCAAAAAACACTTAAAAATTACATGTAGTTAATGTTGATTTTTTTTTTAATGATTTTGTTAAAAGATAATGTGGTCCATTGCTAAACAGCAATTATCAATTAAACAACTTTGTTTGAAGGAGTTGTTATTAGCTATAAAGAAAAAATGAATGCTTTAGACATTCATTTGGACATATTTGGATTCAAATTCTGTTTCAACCTCTCACTAACTTTGTAAACTCGACCAAATTGTGTAATTTCTCTGAGCTGTACTCTATTTTTTAGAAACTGGGACTAATTATACCTACTTCAGAGTTATTGTGTAGGTTATAGAAAATTGGATATAAAACCTGCCTTATAAGTTTTTACTTGGTAAATACAAATGTTCTCATTAGCACCCTTAAACTTGCTTGTTCTTAAAAATCTCTAATTGGGGGGGATTGCATTATGTGGTAATATTGATTCCCACTTGAGATTGTTCTCTTTATTTTTCTCTCTATTCTCTTCATTCTCTCTTTAATTCTGAGAAATATACAACAATATAATCAACCCTAGGAAAAATATACAGTAGGATTACTATCTCTGAGTATAAGTGTTTATTTATAAGGATTCCATCTACAAATCTGTAGGAGTCCTATGCTTAACATAGGGAATGTCTTTTGACTTAAAGAAATTTAGTTATCCTTAAAGTACATTAATTATTTTCACCTCTGCTATATTTCCAGCTAAAATGGAAAAAGAAAAACTCACTTGTTACTAGGTCCCTCATCTGTTTTCCACTTTTCTTCTGAAATGGTCTGGGGTTATTTTTAAAGTTTTGTATTGTATTTAAACATTGTTTATTTATAAATGCATTTACAAAGGAAAAGTTACTTGTAAGCTTAGTAAAACCCTTGATATAATCTATTATCAATAAATGAAGCATGAGGATACTTGTAAGGGTTTATTTTTTAGTTCTGGGATATATAAAAATTATATAAATTATACCTTAAAGTACTTTTTTAGAGATTTTATGTATTTATTTATTTATTTGACAGAGAGAGAAACAAGATAGCACAAGCAGGGGGAGCTGCAAAGGGAGAGGGAGAAGCAAACTCCCCACTGAGCAGGGGGCCTGATTCAGGGCTGGATACCAGGACCTGGGATCATGACCTGAGCCAAAGGCAGACACTTAACCAACTGAGCCATCTAGGTGCCCTTAAGGTACTTTTTAATAAATATGTTTTTATGGAAGTCAAACTTTTTTTTTATGGAAGTAAAACATTTTTCCAACTTAACTGAACTATAACAAGACATATAACATTGTGCAAGTTTAAAGAGTACAGCTGGCTACAATGTCCCCCTGGATCCTGGTTGTTTCTATTTGACTTCTATCTGGATCTGCCTCAGCAAAAGTTTTTGCTGATCCTATGGCATAAATCCTTGATCATGTTATGACTGTATTATTAAAGATCTCCTGAGTGAAGATTAGGTTTCAAAATGACCTCCATTATGTCTTCTATGGTTGGAACTATAGAACCAAAATTGGCATGAATGGAATCCATGGAAATTCTAGCTGTCTCAACAGCTGAAAAAAATGGCATTAAGAATCTCAAAAGGGCAAGAGAGAGAAATGATCAGAAATGTTATCTGAATGAATTCTGGCTGAAACTTCCCAAATTCGATGAAAAATATTGATTCATGCATCTAAGAAATTCATGATTCTACACTGTGATAAACTCAGTGAAATCCACACCCAGACACATAAGAATCAAACTGTCAGAAGCCATAAATGAAAAATATTAAGGGATGCCTGGGTGGCTCAGCCAGTTAATCATTTGCCTTTGGCTCAGGACATTGATGGACCTTTGACTCAGGTCCTGGGATTGAGTCCTATGTTGGGCTCCTTGCTCAGTGGGGAGCCTGCTCCTCTCTCTGCCTGTTGACCCCCTGCTTGTGTTCTCTCTCTCTCTAGCAAGTAAATAAAATATTTTTAAAAAGAATAATAAAGCTATAGAAAAAATATATATACAAGGACTGATGAACAGCTAATATCTCATCAGAAATATGGACGCCAGAAAAAAGGAGATGATATATTTAAACTTCAGAAAAAAATATACAGTTAAGTTTTTAGCTGTGAAATAGCTGTAAATCCCTAACAAGCAAAGAAGAACCACAACTTAATAAACTAATCATTCTCCTTAAGAATCTAGTGAGGGAAGAACAAATTAACTCAAGAAAGCTTGGACTTCCAGTAATTTGTTGGACAGGAATGCTGAGAGAGGGAAACCCTGTCTTCCTGATCTCTGAGGAAAAAATTTCAATTTTTTACCTCAGAATATGATGCTAGTTGTGGGGTTTTCTTATTTGACTTTATTATGTTGAGGTAGCTCTCTGCATAATTCATTGATTTTTTTGTAGTCATGAATAGATGTTGCATTTTGTTAAATGTTTTTTTCTGCATCTATTCAGATGATCATGTGATTATTATCTTTTATTCAATTAATGTAATGTAAAATATTTATTGAGTTATGCATTTTGAACCACCCTTACATCACAGGAATGAATCCAAAAAGATCATGGCATAGAACCCCTTTCACCGTGTTGTTGAATTCAATTTGCTAGTATTTTGTTGAGAAGTTGTGTATGTATTTGTTAGAGATACTGACCTGTAGGGTGTGTGTGTGTGTGTGTGTGTGTGTGTGTGTGTATGCTTTTATCTGGTATTGGTATTGATGATGTTGGCATCATAAAATGAGTTTGGAAATATTCAATTGTCTCCAATTTTTTGGAAGAGCTTTAGAAGATTGACGTTACTTCTACATTAATGTTTGGTAAAATTCACCAGTGAAACCAAGTGATCCTGAACTTCTTTCTCTTCCAAGTTGTTTGATTATTGATTCAGTATCCTTATTTGTGATTGGTCTATTCAGATTTTCTATTTCTTCCTTATTCAGTATTAGTAGGTTGTATGCTTTTAGGAATTTATCCCTTTTTTTTTTTCTAGATTGCCCAGTTTGTTGGCATATAGTTATAGAAGTTTCTTTGATCCTCTTAATTTTTGTGCAATATATAACATCCTGTTTCTCGTTTATCTCACAATCTATTTGGCTCTCTCTTTTTTTTTTCTTGGTCAGTCTACCTAAAGATTTATTTTTGTTTATCTTTTCAAAGAATGGACCCTTAGTTTTGTTACTCATTTTTATAATTTTCCTGTTTTTGCTTTTATTTTTTTCATGTTCTGGACTTTATTATTTCCTCCATTCTTGTGGCTTAGGCTTGGTTTATTCTTCTTTTTCTAGCTCCTTCAAGATTAAAATTAGGGGCACCTGTGTAGCTCAGTTGACTAAGTGACTGTCTTTCACTCAGGTCCTGTGATCAAGTCCTGCATGGGGCTCCCTGTTCAGCAGGGAGTCTGTTTCTCCCTCTCTCCCTCTCTCATTCTCTCTCTCTCAAATAAATAAATAAACTCTTAAAAAAAAAAAAACTCCAAGATTAAGATTTTTTTTTAATTTGATATTGTCCCTTTTTCTTGACATTGATGTTTTGATTCAACATTATAGACTTCCCTCTTAGAATTGCTTCTTCAGCATGTCATGATTTTCAGAATATTGCATTTTTATTTCCATTTGTCCAATAATTTTTAATTTCCCTGTCAATTTTTTGACCTATTAGTTGTTTAAGAATGTGTTGTTTAATTTGTATGTATTTGTGAATTCTTCAATTTTCCTCCTGCAATTGATTTCTAGTTTTATATCCAGTGGTCAAAAAAGATACTTGGAATGATTTCAGTCTTTTTAAATTTGCTAAATCTTCTCTTTGTGATGTGACATATGATGTTTTCTAGACAAATATTCTATGTACACTTGAGAAGAATATGTATTCTCCTTCCTTGGATGGAGTATTGTGTATAAGTCTGCTGGGTCTATTTGGTCTCCAGTATTGCTAAAATCTGCTGTTTCCTTATTGATTTTCTGTCTGGATGATCTACCATGTATCTCTGTCTGGGTGGTTGAAAGTGGAACTTTAAAGTTCCCAACTATTACTATGTCACTGTTAATGTCTCCTTTTTTTCTGCTAGTATTGGCTTTATATATGTAGATGCTCCAATATTGAGTACATAGATATTTATAATTATTATATCTTCTTGGTAGACTGACCTCTTTTATCATTATATAATAGGCTTCTTTGTCTGTTTTGATTATTTTCAGCTGGAAGTTTACTCTATTTGATATAAGTGTGGCTACCATTGCTTTCTTTTACTTACCATTTACTTGCAATATATTTCCCATCCTTCCATTCTCAGTCTTTGTGTGTCTTTAAAGCTAACAGAAGTCTGTCCCTTACAGGTAACTCTAGAAGAGATCAATTAGTTTAATCTACCAGAAATTGAAATCATCTTAACTTGGGCTTCAGTTTATGTGAGAATATAGTTCAAATGTATTCTTAATTCTTAAGTGTAGCCTTTTTTGTGTGTGTGTGATATGCTTCAAAATTCTGGGTTATTTATAAGAGACATTTCTCAATGTAGTACCTGAACTTCAATATCCCCTCAGTCTTCTGACATAGATAAAAGTACTATTTCATTTTTCAACTTTTGAGTGCAAATTTCAGAATTGGCAATCTTCTTGAGGACAGAATACTAGACAAGTCTGGTCTCTAGTCACTGGCTTCCCTCTGCCTGGATTTTAGTACCACAAAATCTCATGTCCCTGGAAGCTCTCTAATAAGTTAAAACATTAACCAGTTTTTCTTTTTTTTTTTTTCTTTTCACAGTGAATTTAATATATTCACACTTATTGTGGCTATTGAAGCATTTGTACATTTCTGCCACTTTAGTTTCCCATCATGTATGCTGTGTTCATGTTTCTTTTTTTTTTCTTTTTTCTTTTTTGG